>CAUYRH010174766.1:0-35823 GCA_963574655.1 Perodicticus potto | reverse complement strand
TCTGAGAGACCTGTGCATTGTGTGGGCTGCTGAGCAGAGTAGCGCCCTGCCCCTACCAGAGAGGAAGCAGTGCACAGCAGTTCTAAGTTTGGGAGTGGGGAGGTGTGGTCTCTCCTGGCTCTCACCATTGCTAGGGGAGACGTTTCCCTTGCCCTCTGGAGAACCTCTGCTTGGTGTCTGCTTGGTGACCCCCAGAGACCCTTGGCCTCCCTCCTAGCAACCTTGAAAGGGACAGGCAACAACAATGGGAAGGTCCAGGAACTAGACCCCCTCCTCAGCCATGGTGATGGCTGAATTTTAGCTAGTCCACAGCCAGGACTCTGGGGTGGTGGGGGGAGGAACATGGCTTCTCTGAACCTGTGTGCAGGAGTGACATTCATTGGAACTCTCAGCCACAACTGTCCTACAACAGATTTGTATTCTCTAGCCGCCACTGGCTGGGGCTTCATGTCAGCTCCTCACTTGAATTTGTTTGCACAAGAGAGGGGGCTAGTGCCCTGAGGGGTGGGCAGGCAGGAACAGTGGGTGTATCTGAGAATTCCCCTCCTCCAGCTGTCACTGGCAGGAGCAGTTCAATTCTTTATACACCAGAAATCTTCAGCTGTTCAAATCTTTATACACCAGAAACTCCAGCGAAACACTGTAGCTCCTTTAAACTGGGTGAGTCCAGGCTGGCACCAGGACAGAATCCGTTTGCACTATCTAAGGCCAGCCCACGGAGACTGTCTCTGCAACCCTGAAAGGGAGCTTGTGAGGGCTTTGTGAGGGCAGGGCCACAAGCACAAGCTCTGGATCATTGGTAAAGGCGTAGTTAGCTCCACTTCCTGGGGCTCCAGATCGTTTCTCACCCCACCAGTTTCAGTTGTCAAATAGGTCCATACAGTGCTCCCTAAGGGTCCCCAGTTAGATTATTTCCAAATAACTATTCAGCGATAACCTAACATTTCAACTAAAGAAGTATAATGAATATAAAAGAAGAAAAGCTGAAAATATTCATGGGGAGGAGCCAGCAGCAGAATTCTGGCAACATGAAAAATCGGAGTAGATCACCTCTCCCAAGAGATTACAAATGAGGTAAAGCTGAAAATATCATCCATAGAGAAATTATGGAAACATCAGAAATAGAACTGAGAATACAGATGTCAAATAAGCTGAATGGATTTGAGGAGAAGTCGAAAATAGAAAACCAAAAACTAGTCCAAAAGTTATCTCAGTTTCCACCTCCCACAACTCTGTATTAGTTACCCACTGCTGTGTAGTGAATTACCTACAGACTTGCAGCTTGAAATACCACTACTGGTTGTATCACAGCTTTGCTGTCAGGACTTTAGGAGCAGCTCAGCTGGATCTCCTGGGCTCCAGTCCTCTGACAAGCCAGCCATCACAAGACTCATGGAGGGCAGGATCAGCTTCCGGGCTCGCTGTCTTGGTGGCTGTAGGACAGTGGCCTCTTTCCTTTCCACATCATGGGAGCTTCTCCACCGAGCTGACGTTCACACCATGACAGGTTGTGTCATCAGAGCAAGTGAGTAAAAGGCACGGACCAGTGTGAGGAGGATGGAAGTCACCATCTTTACGAGCCTGAACATGGAAGGGACATGCCATCATTTGTGCCAAATTCTATTCAGTAGAAGCACCTGCTGGTAGGTGCCCACCCTGAGAAAGTCCTTGCAGACAGTGTCACGGTGTTTTCCTGTGACTAAGGATGAATCCACTGGCCTCTGGAGCCATGTGAGCAGATTATGCTTGGGATCCACATGGCTTACAGAAACCCCTAAGTTGAGCTCACGTAGAAGACACAGGGATTCTACAAGGGTGTGCATACCAGTAGGAGGGATCATGGAAGCCACTCTGAGCAGCTGCTTTGCCTCAGTAGTCAGCCAGAAGCAAGCAGGGAGAAGTTCACCCAGCCTTGCCCACCTTTTTCAGCCATGCTTAAAGAACAAACCAGACTTGAAGCTTGGTTTTCATTGAACGGGAAACCAATAAGTGTGGGGTAACAGCAGACACAAACAGAGAAAATAGAATTAAATGTTTAAGAAGATGATCTTGGGGGATTCGGGGAAGATGGTTGACAAGAGGCTGCTTTGGCCAGAGAATACTGTCCAGAGGGAGAGAAATTGGACTGAAGTGGACTCAAGCAAACTGAAGGTAGGGAGTTAAGCACAAAAAGAAAGCGAGGTGCATCATCCCTACTGAGACAAGCTGTGAGGCCAAAAAAGAGGAAGAAAGACAACAGTGATCAGGTACAGTGACTAGTCCAGAGGCACCTGTTGCCACCGGGACAGAAGACCCCCTCCCCCAATGGGGAGGCCCAAGGTGGGCTTTCTGCTTGCAAATACAGAACAAAGAACCTCTCACCTCACCCCACGGGAGAGACACATTCTCAGTTTCCCTGTACCTGAGAATGTCCACCTTTGAGTACAGTCCCCATCCTGCCGGGCACAAAAGTGAACAAATATTCTCTGTAGTCCTGAGTCTACAGCTCATCCTTCCCCCAATCTGGTTGCCTGACAGACTACTACCTGTAGAGGCCAGAGCATTTGGCAAATTCTCTGAGAGGCTGATGAATTGTATAGGTGGCTAAGTGGTGGGAGCTGAGGGGTGGGAGCAGCAATATAGAATCAGTGGTGCTGTAGCTCTGACTTTGGTGTAGGGAAGTGTGATTTCTCCTGACTCCCTTTCTTTCCCACTAGAAGGGACCCTTCCCCAGCTCCCTGGGAACTCTTAGACAGATCTGCCTGTGGGTCCTTCTCCAGCACCTGGCAACCCTCTGTACTTTCCTAGGTGGGTTTGCTGGTGCTGCCAGAGTGAATTTAACTGGAAAAATCAGCCAGAGGCATCCCAGATTTTTATTTTCCAGCTGCCACTGTTGGGGGCTGCAGGTTGACCACTTGTTTGACTTTTTTGAATGGTGATCAAGGGGAGAAATAGAGCAGTGGGGGGTGAATTCAGTGGATCGGCCTACAGATCCCCCTCCAGCTACTGCTGGTGGGGGTTGAGACCTCAGATGTTCATATCTTGTCCAGGAGAGATTCCAGTGGAATACTGTGACTCCTTAGGATTGTGTAGAGGGCAGACTGACACCAGGACAGAGACAGATTGTGCTGTCTCACCCTTCTGGCCCTCAGATACTCTGGCTGAAGCTCTGAGAAAGACTTTTACAAGGCTTTAGGGGAAAAGGCCATAAGCACAAGCTTCAGCTCATTGGGGAAAGGGTGGTTAGCCCCAGGTCTGGGAGTCTTGTGATCCAGTATCACCCCATCAGTTTTAGCCACCAGACAGGTTGATACAGCATTTCCTAATGGTCCCAATATGATTATCTCTCAATAACTATTCAGGGACAATCTATCACTTCAACTAAAAAAGTATAATTAGTATATTAAAAAGAAAAGCTGATTATATTCGTGGGTAGGAGCCAACAGAAGAATTCGGGCAACATAAAAAATCAGCTCCCCCAAGAGATTACAAGGGAGATAACAGCTGAAAATACCACCCATAGACAAATTGTTGAAATGTCAGAAACAGAGTTCAGAATGTGGATGGCAAATAAGATGATTGGAATTGAGGAGAACATGGAAATAGAAACCCAAAAATGGTGTACAAGTTGTTTTAAGAAATTAATGAATTTAAAGATAAAGTCACCAAGGATATGAACCTGATGAGCAAAGCTATAGCAGAGCCTAAGGAGTTTAAAGAAGTATTTGAGTATTTTCAAAACATAGCAGAGACCCTCAGTAATAGATTTGAATAGGGAAAAGAAAGAATTTCAGAAAATGAAGACAAGACTTTTGTACTATTCCAAATATTTAAAGTGATAGAACAAAGGAGAACAAATATAGAATATTCCCTGAAAGAATTATGGAATCATTCAAAAAGATTAAACTTCTCAATTATAGGGATTCCTAACGGAGAAGAGGATGGTCCTAAAGGCACTGATGCTCTACTCCAAGATATTATAGAGGAGAATTTCCCAAGCATTGTATAGAAATTCAGATAGTGGACAGTTACAGAAACCCAATATAACTCAATCTAAATAACACATCTCCTAGATACATTGTAATTAACTTTGCCAAAGTTAATATGAAGGAGAAAATTCTACAAGCAGCCAGGCATAAGAGAAGTCTTGTCTACAAAGCGGAAAATATCCAAATGACCTCAGATCTTTCAGCTGAAACTTTTCAAGCCAAAAGAAGAGGGTCATTGAACTTTAACCTTCTTAAACAAAACAATTTTCAGTCCAGGATCCTGTATCCTGCTAAACTGAGTTGCATTTGTGATGGAGAAATCAAGTATTTTACTGACATGCAAAAGTTGAGGAAATTTGCCCTAATTAAATAATTTCTACACAAAGTACTCAGAACCATTCTCCATAATTACCAGCATGATGGTCCATCAAAAAAGTAAACACAACCAGAAATTAAAGAACAAAGCCTAGTTTCCACAATGGTTCAAGGGATAAAAATAAGTTCTAGACCTCTGAAAAATGAGATGACCAAAATGCTACCATACCTATTTATTCTCTCAGTAAATGTGAATGGGTGGAATTCCCCACTAAAGAGGCACAGGCTGGTGACTGGATACAAAAGCTGAAGTTCAATATCTGCTCTCTCCAAGAAACACACCTAACCTCTAAGGATAAAACAAGACTCAGGCAAATAGAAATCAGAAAAAAACCATGAGTTGCACCTTATTTGCAGATATAATTGATTTTAAGCCAACAAAAATAAGGAAAGCCAAGGATGGACACTATATACTGATCAAGGGAATCACACAACATGAAAGATTTCAATAATTAACATTTACACACTGAACCTAAACACTGGTCAATACATAAATCCTAAATAATATGAACAATATGATATCTTCTCACACCATAATAGTTTGAGATTTTAACAGTCTCTTGATAGTACTGAACAGATCCTTCAAGCAGAAACTAAACAAAGAAATAATGAACTTAAACATGACTGTAGAACAAATGGACTTAAAAGACATATAAGAACATTTTATTCTAATAAAACTGAACATGCATTCTTCTCATCAGCCCATGGATCAGCCTCCAAAATTGATCATATCTTAAGATTGCCAAACCCTCAGGGGGCAGGCCTATAGTCCAAAAGGTGAGGGGAGAAGGGTGGACTGGGAGTTCAGAGATGAAGAGAAAATACTTGTTCAATTTTATGCTGGGCAGGATGATGCCTTGGCTCACGAGTGGGACATGTCTTATCTCAAAAAACTCAAAAGACTAGAAATTCTATGAAGAAATATCTTCTTAGAGACCATCACAGAGTAAAAGTTGTACTGGACAATAATATAAATCTTCTACCCCAAATAAAGTCATGGAAACTAAATAACCTTATTCTGAATGACAGCTGTATCAAAGGTGAGATTAAGAAGGAAATCATTAGATTTCTTCAAAAAAATAATAATTAAGCCACAAGCTATGAAAACCTCTGAGACATTGCAAAGGCTTTCCTAAGAGGCAAATTTATATCCTTAGATGACTTCATCAAAAAACAGAAAAACTTAAGATGACTGACTAGAAGCAGCTTTCAACAAAGGGAGAGATAATGGACAAAATGGACTCAATAAAGTTGGAGATGGGGAGCTGAACTAAGAAAGAAGATAGATAAGGGCACATCATCTCTGCAGAGGCAAGCTGCAACTCTAAGAAAACAAATTCCAGGTACAAAACTCATCACCAAGAGGAAGAGAGACCCCAACCCCAAGAGACAGGCTCACTGTGTGCCCTCTTCAAGACAGCAGAGAACAAAGGACTCTTATTTTATCCCAGGGGAGAGAAAAGCTAAACAGTGGGCCTCCTTCTCAAGGGAGGTCCCACTCGTGAGCCAAGGCATCATCCTGCCCAGCATAAAATTGAACAAGTATTTTCTCTTCAACTCTGAACTCCCAGTCCACCCTTCTCCCCTCACCTGTTGGACTATAGGCCTGCCCCCTGAGGGTTTGGCAATTCCATGAGAGGCCTGAGCATAGTGTGGGCCACTGGACAGCAGCAAGGGAACAGTGACTCAACTGGAAATTGGAAGGCTGGGAAGACAGGGACATGTGGGAGAGAGAGATGCTCCATGCTGTGGAGGTGCTCACGCCTCTCCTGAGCCCATTGCTCACCAGAGGGAACTGGGATTCAGCCCCTCCAGGTTGCCAGTAGCAGTGTGCAGCAGGGACAAGGTGCTGACTGCATGGGAGATAGAAATACACTGAGATGGTGCACAGAGGCAGGCAGAGGTGCTGATGCCTCTGGTCTGAATTTGGAGGCACACTCCCTGATACAGTTTCCCACCAGAGGAAACTGGGCTTTGTCTGCTTGGGGTTGCAGTGTGTGGCTGGGGAGGAGATGCTGGCTCCCTTCTGACTCAGGCCAGTGTACCCACCAGACTCTATTGCTCACTGGAGGGACCAGGCTCTAGTCCAGTGGGGTTGCTGGCAGCAGTGTGTGGCAGTAGGGGGAGGAGGTGCTGATGCCTCTGGACTGACTCTTCAGCAGGGTTCATCTTCCTGACCACATCACTCACCAGAGGAAACCAGACTCCTGCCCTCCGATTTTGGAGCTAGAACTGCCTGTGGATCCCTGCTATCAGATCACTGTAGACCAGTAGTTCTCAACCTTCCTAATGCTGTGGCCGTTTAATACAATTACTATGGGCTGTGACCCACAGGTTGAGAACCACTGCTGTAGACCCTTTGAACTCTCCTTGTGGAGCAGTGATTGTACTTCCTGGGACAATCAGATTAGAATTCTTCACCTGGGCTGTCCACCCAGGGACCCTCAAAGGTTGAACAGCATTCATTTTGTAGTGGGAGGGACTGATTCTCCTGCTCCAACTGTTGCTGGTAAGGGGCAGGGTGCCACAGTTGCTTTTATCTCTCCCTAGCTGAGATTTCAACCAGCAGAAGAACTCTGGCAACATGAATAACCAGAGTAGATCAACTCCAAGGAATGACAAAGGAGATACAACAGAAGATGCCATTCATAGACAAATAGCTGAATTGCCAGAAATAGAATTAAGAATGGAGATGGCAAATAAAATAAATAGAAATGAGGAAATGACGGAAATAGAAATCCAAAGAGTTGTTCAAAAGTTGCCTCAAGGAATTAATGAATTCAAAGACAAAATCATCAAGGATATGGACATAATAAGAAAAGAGATAGCAGAGCTCAAAGAAATGAAAAAGTTATTCAAGGAGCTCTGAAATACAGTAGAATCCCTTACCAATAGAGTTAAGCAGGCAGAAGAAAGGATCTCTGAAATTGAAGACAAGGATTTTGAAAGATCCTAAGTGCTCAAAGAGGCAGAAAAATGGAAAGCAAAAACTGATCATTCCCTTAGAGAGTTGTGGGATGATTCCAAAAAAGTAAACATATGACTTATGGGAATTTCCGAAAGAGAAGGGGATGATCCTAAAGGTACAAATGCTCTACTCCAAGATATTACGGAGGAGAATTTCTGAAGCATTACTAGAGATATAGAAATTCAGATAGTGGACAGTTACAGAACTACAGCAAGACTCAATCCAAATAAAGCATCTCCTAGATATGAAGGAGAAAGTTCTGCAAGCAGCCAGATATAAGAAAAGCATTACCTACAAAGGGAGAAATATTAGAATGATTGCAGAGCTCTCAGTTGAAACTTTTCAAGTCAGAAGAGGATGGTCATCAACCTTCAATCACTTAAAACCAAACAATTGTCAGCCCAGTATCCTGTATCCAGCTAAACTGAGTTTCATTTGTGATGGAGAAATCAAATACTTTACTGACATCCACATGTTGGGGAAATTTGCCAAAACTAAGCCAGCTCTCCAGGAAATACTCAAACCCATTTTCCACCATGACCAGCACAAGTGTCTAACACCAAAGTAAACTCACCCAGAATTTATCAAACAAACCCTAACATCCACAATGGTGAAAGAGTTAAAAATATCCACTGTACCATTGAAAAACATGATGGGCAAAACACTACCACACTTATCAATTCTTGCAATTTATGTGAATGGCTTAAGTTGTCCTCTAAAGAGACACAGGTTGGCTGACTTGATACAAAAACTCAGGCCAGGTGTTTGTTGCCTACAGCCTCATCTTACTTCAACAGACAAAAAAGACTCAGAGTCAAGGGATGGATATCTACAATGCAGGCAAAAGGAAATCAGAAAAAAAGCAGGGGTTGCAATTTTATTTACAAATACAATAGAATTTAAACCAACAAAGATAAGGAAAGACAAAGATGGACACTATTTATTTGTCAGGAGGAACACTCAACATGAAAAGTTTTAATAATTAATATATAAACACCCTACCTAAGTGCTCCTCAATTTATCAAGAAAACCCTAAATGATATTAACAATGTGATATCTTCCTGCACTATAATAGTTGGAGATTTTAACACCCCTTTGTCACTTCTGGATAGATCCTCCAAGAAGAAACTAAACAAAGAAATAATAGACTTTATTATAAGGGTCCAGTTTATTATTAAATAATAAATTATTAAATTATTATTATTTTATTTTAAATTATTAAATTAAATTATTATTTAATAATAAACTGGACCGTACAACAAATGGACTTAACAGACATCTACAGAACATTTCATCCTAATAAAACTGAATACACATTCTTCTTATCACTCCATGGATCATCCTCCAAAATTGATCATATCCTAGGACAAAAATCTAACCTCACAAACTTAAAGGAATAGAAATTATTCCTTGTATCATCTCGAACCATCATGGAATAAAAGTTGAACTCAACAGCAACAAAAATCTTCATACTCAGACAAAGTCGTGGAAACTAAATAACCTTAAGCTGAATGATAGCAGGGTCAAAGATGAGATTAAGATGGAAATCATCAAATTTTTGGAATAAAATGATAATGAAGACACAAATTATCAAAGCCTATGGGACACTGCAAAGGTAGTCCTAAGAGGGAAATTTATAGCATTAGAAGACTTCAATAAGAAAATAGAAAGAGAGGAGGTCAACAACATATTGGAACATCAGGACATCTCAAGCCGCTGCAAAAGGAAGAACATTCCAACCCCAAACCCAGCAGAAAAAAAGAAAAAACCAAAATTAGAGTGGAACTAAATGAAATTGAAAACAAAAGAATCATTCAGAAGATCAACGAATCAAAAAGTTGTTTGTTTGAAAAGATTAATAAAATTGATAAACGTTTGGCCAACCTAACCAGAAACAGAAAAGTAAAATCTCTAATATCATCTATCAGAAACGATAAAGGAGAAATAACAACAGACACTTCAGAAATTCAAAAAATCCTCAATGATTATTACAAAAATCTCTATTCCCAGAAATATGATAATCTAAAGGAAATGGACCAATAGCTAGAAACTCACCATTTTCCTAAACTCAACCAGAAAGAATTAGAAATTGTGAATAGACCTACATCAAGCACTGAAACAGCATCAACTATATGAAATTTCCCAAAAAGGAAAAGTCCAGGACCAGATGGCTTCACATCAGAATTCTACCAAACCTTCAAAGAAGAACTAGTACCTGTATTACATAACCTTTTCCAAAACACAGAAAAAGAAGGAATACTTCCTAACACATTCTATGAAGCAAATATTACCTTAATCCCCAAACCAAGAAAGGATTCAACAAGGAAAGAAAACTATAGGCCAATATCATGAATGAATATTGATGCAAAACTAGTCAATAAGATCCCAGCAAACAGAATTCAACAATACATCAAAAAAATTATACACCATGATCAAACCAATAAGAGATAAAAGCAACAAGTTTGGTTCAACATTCATAAATCTATAGATATAATATGCCATATAAAATAAAATTAAAAACAAAGGCCATATCATTCTATCAATAGATGCATAAAAAGCTTTTGATAATATCTAGCACCCTTTTATGATTAGAATACTTAATAAAATAGGCTTAGATGGGACATTTCTTAAATTGATAGATGTCATTGACAGCACACCAACAGCCAATATCATATTGAATGGAGTAAAATTGAAAACATGTCCACTCAGATCTGGAGCTAGACAAGGATGCCCATTGTCACCACTGCTATTTAACACAGTAATGTAAGTCCTAACCATTGAAACCAGGCAAGAGAAGGGGATCAAGGCTATTCATATGGGGTCACAAGAAGTCAAACTCTCACTCTTCGCAGATGACATGATCTTATACCTGGAAAAACCCAGGGACTCCTCAGCATGCTGATCCTCCAGCCCACTGAATAGTATAAACTGTGGTTTATACTATTCAGCCATAAGAAAAGATGAAGACTTTACATCTTTTGTGTTTATCTGGATGGAGTTGAAACACATTCTTCTTAGAAAAGTATCTCAAGAATGGACGAAAATATCCAATGTACTCAATTCTAATATGAAACCAATATACAAACAACTACATGCCCACACAAAAGAAAAAACACAAATATAGTCTAGCAAGGAGGAAAGGAGAAGAAGGGGAGGGGAGGGGATAGGAGGGAGGGTGATTGGCAGGAGGAGGGCAATTGGCAGAACCTCACCTAATGTGCATAATGTGAGGGTGTTCAACACGACCCCTGGGTGAAGGGCTCAACTACAACTTGAACTTTACCTTAGAACTCAAAGCAATGTAACCTAAAAATGTGTGCCCTCATATGAATTTGAAATTAAAAAAAAGAAATAGGAGAATCATTAGAGACTCTTAGGAACAAGTATAGTCCAAAAACTTAGAAAACTTATCAGCAATGAATAACTCTTTGGACACATACAATCTACCAAGATTGAACTAGAACAAAATAGAAAACCTGACCATACAATTACAAGTAATGAGATGAAATCTGTAACAGAGTATTCCATCAAAGGAAAGCCCTGGACCTGAGGGCATCACCACTAAAGTCTATCAAATATTTAAAGAAGAACTAATACCAATTCTTCTCAAACTCTTTCAGAAAATTAAAAAGGAGGGAATTGTTGCAAACTCATTCTACAAGTCCAGTATTACCCTGATACTAAAACCAGACAAGACAAAACAACAAAAAAATAAAACTCTAGGCCAATATCCCTAATGAATATAGATGCAAAAATCCTCAACAAAATACCTGAACCAGCAAACTAATCCAGCAGCACATTAAAAACATCATTCACCATGTTTAAGTGGGATTCATTCCTGAGTTGCAAGGATAATTCAATATACACAAATACAATATCATGATATATCATCAGAAGGAAGGGAGAAAAAATGATAATCTCAATAGACACAGAAAAAAATCATTTGATGAAATTCAACATCTCTTCACAATAAAAATTCTCTACAAACCAGATATACAAGGAACATACCCCAGCACAATAAAGGCCATATATAACAAACCTATAGCCAACATGATACTGAACAGGAAAAAGTTGAAAGCTTTTCCTCTAAGATCCAGAACAAGACAAAGAAGCTCACTTTCACCACTCGTATTCAACAAAATGCTGGAAGTCCTAGCCAGGCTATGTAGAACAAATTCACAGCTAACATCATTGAATAATGAAAAGTTGAAAGCCTTTCCCCTGAGAACTGGAACAAAATAAGAATACCCACTGTCACCACTCCTGTTAGAGTACTAGAAGTCTTAGGGTAATTAGGTAAGAGACAAAAATAAAAGACCTACAAATTAGAAAAGAAGAAATGAAATTGTCCCTCTCTGCTGATGATATGATCCTGTATCCAAAAAAACCTAAAGACTCCACACAAAAAAACTTCTTCGGTTTGATAAATCATCAGTAAAGTTGCAAGATACAAAATAAAAATGCTACTGATTTTTGTATGTTGATACACCAATAATGAGCAAATTACCGAAAAAGAAAAGAAAGGCAAGGAGGCAATCCCATTTACAATAGCTGTGAAAAAAATATCTAGAAATAAATTTAACCAATGAAATGAAAAACTCAAAGAAAACCACAAAACCATGATGAAAAAATAGAAGATGACACAAACAAATGAAAAAACTCCCTGCTCATGGATTAGAAGAATTAATATCATTAAGATGACCATATTTCCCAAAGTGTAGGTTAGCCTAGCCAGATAGCCTAAGTGTGTTTGAGGCTAAACCATCCAGGTTTGGGTAAGTATGTTCTGTGATGTTTGCACAACAAAATCACTTAACACATTTCTCAGAACATTTTCCCATAGTTAAGGGATGTATGACTGTATTTCCATTTGAATTAGTCACTTACATTTGAAATGGCTATGTTTATTATCTCTAGATTAATAAATAAAGGGGAAAAGTTGAAGGTATTCTGAAGAAAAAAGAAGCCAAAAAAAGCTCAATGTGTGTAGAGTTATTGTGAAAATACATCAGATAATATGTTTAGGGAGCATTTAGCATGATACCTGGAGGGCTAAAAATGACCAAAAATGGTAGAGGTTTTCTTTAGGAAAACACCATAAAATCTAAATATTAAAAAATTTGAAGTATTACTGACCATAAATTTACTACTTCTTAAAATTTTTTCACATCATTTTAACCAATTTAAATTAACTACTTCATATAAATATCAAAGTAATGATACTTTTCCACTAATTTTTATACACAAATACATATTTTAAATTTTTTGCCTATATCTATTAAGTGCTTTTATATATCATTGTCCAATTGATTAACCACCTTCTAAAAGCAATAGCAAATAATTATGACTTGTCTTCTCAGAATAACGTGGTATGACTTTCTGCGTTTTTTTAAATTGTCCCCAGAAATTCCAAAAACCTCTTAATATTGTCTCTTCCTGTTATCCAATGTTATGGATACTCTCAAAATTCTGGTTAAGAAAATGCATTGCTGGACATATTTATAGACAACGTTATTCTTGTAATGCAATCATTGTAATCATAAGAATTACGATGACCACACACATTCATCAAAACCATAGTGGTTTGTGGGCTGTCTAAAACACTCTTGAAGAGAAGAAAACAAGATTCTGTTGCATTTGTGACCTCTAGAGGCCAACGTGTATGTGATATTTTTACTCATTCAACAGTGCCCAAGTACAACCTTCAAGAGTTTAAGATTTAGAGACATTAGAACACTGAGCAAATTTAAGAGAAGAGAGGTTCCATTGTAGGTAGGTATGTTGCGTTCGACTCACAACCACGAACCACAAATTGAAGTTTTAAATAATAATTTGAAAAAGCCTCAGACACTTGGAGAACCTTCATGGAAAATGAAAACCTTGCCTCCTTCCCACTGGAGCTGTCCAAAATAATTACTTATTGTGAGTAATCATCACGCTGACGATGAACACAGTGAAATGCACTCACTGGACCCTGAAACCCAATTGTTCTGTTTGCTTCACGTGTTCTGGAAAAATCATTAACCTCCCTGAGCCTCCATGTCCTCATCTATAAATGAAACAGGTATAATAAAAACCTACCCTACAGTGCTGTTTGTAGGTTAAATGAAAAAACATATTCTGAATGTATATTGAATGCTGTCAAGTACTAAACCAATGACACAAATTTTATTATGATCATATTACTACTTATTCTGATGTTCCTTTTTGTCTCTAAATGGTATGCTTTTTTTACTGCAGTGATGAAACCAAAACAGTGATCTGATAAAGCCTCCTTTAAAGTTGAAAATATTTCAAAGTAACAGTTGTTGTACTCTGTCTCTATGCTGGTTAACAACCCTAATAAGATGAGGCAGAAGCAAACACAGTTGAGTTAGCTGCTATTTAAACTTATTACCTTTTGTCTTAAAGATGGCAATTATGACATGGCCTTTGAAATGTTAGGGTGTTTCTTGGCTACTCAACATGTTTAAAAATGGTTCCCACCCACCTCCTCACAAACATGGTCATTGTGTTTAGGAGCTTTCTTCAAGACTCAAACTTTCCAAACTAGCTTCCTTGACAGTGGGAGTGAACTCTGTATCATTTCATGTGAAACATTCCTATAGTCCATCTGACATATAGAAAAGGCCCAATATAAGAACACCATACGATGTATCCAGTTGACCAGTGGGAATGTCATCCTTAGGCTCAATACCATTCCCAACTCCCTAGTTTTCAGTTCACTCTCAGAATAAATTTGTGTTAAATCTTCACTATTCATCTCAAACGTGCTCTAGTAAACCCTGTTATTCTCAACAGCTAATTCTGCTTTTTACTTAACTCTCTAAATTTCCCTCCACGCATAGTTTGATGCAAAAGTAATTGCAGTTTTAGTCAATGAGTTTTAATTCATTGTAACTAGGCTCAAACACATTTTTCTTAATCAAAATAGGCACCATTACAATCAACACATTATTGCCAACAAGAAATAAGTTTGTTTCTTCCTATAGCATAAAAATCCATGCTTCGGGATTCAACAAATTCTTGGAAAGCATTTTCTGTATCCTGCTGGTTTTGGAAGCATTTTCCCTATATAAGCATTTTCCACTTATATGAAGTTTCTAAAATAAGTTGTTGGGATGCTTGAAGTGATAGTCAGTTGGCAAGAGGTCAGGGGAATGTGGCGGATGAGGCAAAACCTCATAGCCCACTTTGCTCAACTTTTGAAACATTGGTTGTGCCATGTGCAGTCAGGCATTGTGGAGAAGTACTGGGCCTTTTCCGTTGCCCAGTGTCAACTATAGGCTTTGCAGTTTGGGGTGCATCTCATCAATTTCCTGAGCACACTTCTCAGATAAAATGGTTTCACTGGGATTCAGAAAGCTGTAGTGGATCAGACCAGCAGCAGACCTCCAAACAATGGCTGTGACCTTTTTTTGGTGTAAGTTTGGCTTTGGAAAGTGCTTTGGAGGTTCCTCTTGGTCCAACCGAGGACTGAGTGAGCCAGTGATCACTGGTTGTCGTATAAAATCCACTTTTTGTTGCATGTCACAATCGGATAGAGAAATGGCTTGTTGTTGTGTAGAATAAGAGATGATAACATCTGAAAATGATGATTGCTCTGATTTTCAGTCAACTGGTGAGGAACCCGCTAACTGAGCTTCTTCACCGTCCCAATTTTTTTCAAATGCCAAATGACCATAAAGTAGTTGGCATTGAGTTCTTTGACAACTTCTCGCGAAGTTGTCAGAGGGTCAGCTTTGATGACTGCTCTCAATTGGTCATTGTCAATTTCCAATAGTGGCCACTGTGCTCTTATCTTCAAGTCTCTGTCTCCTTTGCAAAACTTCTTGAACCACCACTGCACTGTAAGTTTGTTAACCATTCTTGGGCCAAAAGCATTGTTGATGTTTCAAATTGTTTCCACTGCTTTATTGTCCATTTTGGACTCAAACAAGAAAATTACCCAGATTTGCTTTTTGTCTAACATCATTTCCATAGTCCATAATGAATATAAAATAACAGCAAGCAATAAGTCATTAGCAAAAAAAGTGAGAAAATCACAGTATCAAATGGTAAATTTCAACAATGCAAAAACCAGAATTACTTTTGCACCAACCTAATTATTTACAGTGTTTCTATATCCACAAGATTATTTTATTCTTCCCTCCTGCCTTACTGAATTGGGTTATCTTCCACCTGAACTGAACTCAAACTCTGCACCATGCCTTATGTCTTAACATTTATCATCTTTCAGTCATAATTAAGTCAAGTAAAGATGAAGTCTTACTGGACAAGAGTAGGCTCTAAGTCCAATGACTCGTGTCCTTGTGGAGATACAGGGGGTGCAGAGATACACAGAGAGGATGTCATGTGATGGAGAAGGTAGAAGTTGAAGTGATGCATTTACAAGAAAAGGAACTTAAGAGATTGCCAGCAAACACCAGAAACTAGGAGAGGTGCTAGTGGAGGTGGCTCCTCCCTTAGAGTTTTCACAGAGTTAATGACCCTGTTGACACCTTGGTTTTGACTCTTAGCCTCCAGGAACGTGAGAGAATAAATTTCTGTTGTTTTCAAGCCACTGAGTTTGTAGTGCTTTGTTATGGTTGCCCCAGGAAACTAACCCAGTCTCAAATGGCCCCACTGAAGTGATCCTTGCTAATAACGCACCAGTCTCTTTATTGCTAAATCCAGAGGACACTTTTAAGATCTGTTAAAATTTGATTTCTTTCTATGGCATTTGATACAATTGTTCACTCCCTGCACATGAAATCCTTCTGCCCTTGGCTTGTGGACACCACTATGCTGGTTTCCTAATATCTCTCAAGTGACTCCACCTCAACCTTTCTTTCTAAATCTTTGACTCATTCTCTAAATATTCTTGTTTTTTCATCCAATTGAACATATTAACTGATGTGAAATAAGCCATTCACAGAAGAACAAATATTGCCTGATTCTGCTTATATGAAGTTTCTAAAATAGTTAAATTTATAGAAATAAAAAGAAGAATCATGGCTGCCAAGGACTAGGAGGAGGGTGAAACAGTTTCTAGAATAAATTATAGAAAACCACTGTACATTATGCCTATAGGTAACAACACTGTATTATGTACTTAAAATGTTAAAAGTATCCTTACCACAACTAAATAAGTAAGTAAAATGTTAACCAAAATTCATTTAACTCACCCCATCCTGCTTCCAAATTTTGTTGTTGTTGTTGGTGGTGGTGGTGGTGGTGGTGGTGGTGGGTTTTTTTTTTACTGCTTCCAAATTTACAGTGGAATAAATAGAATAATTTAAGTATTTTTTTTTAATATATGGGGTCTCCTTCTCTCACTCAGTCTGGAGTGCAGTGTCATGATCATAACTTTTATGTAATTCACTTCTTTATTTAGCAAGCATTTAGTAAGTGTCCATTACTTTCCAGACACTGTGTTGTAACAGTGGGGATGCAGCAATGAAAAAGACAGTCAAAGTACCTGTCCTCATACAATTTTTTTACCTTTATAGAGATGTATAATCAAAGAAATATATTTTAAAAATTACAAAGTGTGAACCAGGCAATGTGGCAGGCACCTGTAATCCCAGCTACTCGGGAGGCCGAAGCAAGAGAATTGCTTAAGCCCAAGAGTTTGAGGTTGCAGTGAGCTGTGACGCCACGGCACTCTACTGAGGGTGACATAGTGAGACTCTGTCTCAAAAAAAAAAAAATTACAAAGTGTGATGTGTGGCATAAAGGAAGCAAATAGGATGACAAGATTAAAAGGGAGTAAGCAATTTTTTTTCTTTAAAGGGCCACATAGTAAATATTTTAGGTTTTACAGGCCACGTGGCTGCTGTTACAACTACTCAACTCTGCTTTTGTAACTTAAGAGCAACAATACACAATATATAAATGAATGGACCTGGCTGTTTAAAATAAAAGTTTATTTTAAAAGATAAGTAATGAGGTGTATTGCCCTATGTGCATTTCAGTGTTGATAAATCAGTTCCAGCCTGGTATTGAGTACACGTGTTTGCTTCTCTGCTCCCATGATGTTTTGCTTAGAAGAATGGTTTCCACTTCATCCAGGTTGTCACAAAAAATACTAAATTGCCACTTTTAGGGTTGAGTAGTACTCCATGACATGCATATCCCACATTTTATTAATCTATTCACATATTGATGAGTACTTGGGTTGCTTTCATGTCTTTGTGATTGTGAGTTATGCTTCTATTAACATTCAAGTGCAAGTATTCTTTATATAAAATGACATTTTTTTCCTTTGGGTATTTACCCATTAGTGGGATCGCTGGATCAAATTGTAGGTCTACTTTAAGTTATTTGAGGTATCTCCTTACAGAAAATCAATCTGGGAGAGGAGGAAGACCAGGATGGGCAAATTCACACCAATTGGGCACAGTGCACACTGGGTGGGGGGACACTCTTATAACTTTGACTCAATTTGTGCAAAAAACAAAGTACATAAACAAAATGTACACTTTAGAAAAATATCCATATATTGTATTAGTAAGTATTGTCACTTGCATCAAATCATATTGAATGCTTGAAAATTAAAATATTTTATTACTCAAAAATAAAACAAAAAAATAAGCAATGGGCTAGAGTTAGCCTGTGGGCCACAATTTCCTAACCCTTGAAATACAAGTGAAGAAAGGGCCACACCTACTTCTCTTACCCCTTTAGCCTTTGAGCTGGCAAAAAGAAGGAAAGAAAGAGAGAAAGAAAGGAAGGAAGGAAGGAAAAAAGAAACCAAACAAGTGTTTTATTCTTCTGTTGTTTGAAATGGAAGACTTGAATGACCACTCAAATATCTATAAAATTCAGAACTCCAAATGCTAGACATCATCAACTACTGCATTCCCCACTGTGGAAATTCACAAAAAGAGACAAGTCACTCAACTTATAAAAAGACTTAGTATTTTTAATGGGGGGGGTAGAGATCAATCTGAAGCACTGTATGAAAATTCCAGTGTTTCAACCTTACTGAAAGAAATGGGGAAAATGATAACAGAATCTTTCAACTGTATTCCAAGCAAGAACTGAAAATACATTGAAACGATGAAAAAAGAATAGCCTATAGTACATCAAGATAATTCTATATCAATATCTTTCTCACCACAGAGGCATTAAACTTTATAATAGGTTACTATGGAAAATTGAATCCATGTATTTGTTCAAAAAGATGCAAAAAATATGAGAACAAATCCAAGAAGTATAATTTACTTTTAGTAGAAGCTCTATATAGAAATAAAGCACATAAAGATATGACAATGTTCATTATAAATTATAGAATAAATTTTCCTTTTGGCTGAGAAGTCATATTTCTTCAGTCCAAGTGAATCAATGAGTATGGGGCTGAATTCATGTAGAAAGAAACAAACCTAGACATTTACTGATGAAATTGCTGAATTTGAAGGCTTTAAGGAAAAGAAAAACTACATATATCTAAACTAGAAGAGAGAATGGGGATGATCAGGGTGTGAAGACAGTGGATAACACAGAAGGAAATGTTCAAAAATAACATTCTCTACAACACTAAATATTTTTAATGCATTCTGTATGTATTCGAATTATTATTCACATCTAAGGGTAAAAAGATCTGATAAAGATTCAGAAAGTGTGTCACTTCTGTAAAATAATTGCTATAACAAATACGCCAACTAACTGAAATCTGAACAAATGAATAGAAAAAACATTAAAAAAAAAAAAGTGAACAACTATGACAGGTTTCCAGATGTGGTTGCAACATTGCCTCCTTTCCCACCAGCTCTTCAGTAAAAAGGGCTTGCTACTTACACTTCAAGAATCCACTTCTCCATCCTTTGGAATCTGGGTTGTGCTTGGACCTATGGCTGCTTTGGCCAATAGAATCTTGCAAAAGTGAAACTATGCAAGTATCAGATACAGCCCTTCACTGACCAGGCAGCTTCTGTTTTTCTTCTCTTAGAGTTCTAAGTTGCTTGTAAGAAAGGCAGGTCGTTCTTCAGGAGAGAAATGCCTCACAGAGGATCTTGAAGCATCTCAGATATCTACCTGGTCAAACCTTCAAGCAAATCCAGCCTCAATCTCAGTCTAACTGTAAACACATGAGAGACTCCAAATGAGAAGCACCCAAATGAGTCCAGTCAGTCCAAAAAACTAAGAAAGAGAATACAAATTGGTGTTTTTTTAAATAGTAAATTTTGAAGTGCTTGGCAACGTAGCAATAGATCCCCAAACAGCAATTAAAGTAGCAAAATGTATTACTTAAGTACAATTAAGTTACAATCAAACTGTTAAAATGTTAAAAAAAAAAATCTTAAATGATAGGATGTAGGTTGCTAACAAACAAAATGTATTAATAGTATTTTGGATCTAAAACCCCAGACTTGGGAGGGGGTTAGAGCAAGTTGGCAGATTAGAAATAGCTTTCTAACAGCCACTTGTGGCCAAGGCAGAGGAAAGAAAACTCCAACCACCTCTGGCTGGGTTATATACCCAGGGACATCACTCTGGGGGCACAGTGAAGCAGTGGTGCATGACAGGAGCAAGTGAGGTCTCGAGCTGAAGAAAACTAGCACAGAAGACAAGGGCTTGCAAATAGGCAGGGACCAGCCAGCTAGCCCATCCATGCAGGACTGGGAACAAGAAAGGGCTGTCTGGCAGCTTTTTGATATGAGGAGTATATCTACTTACTAGAGCAGCTTTAAACAAATAGGTGGACTTGAACAGTGTCAACAGCCAGGATTGAACACTGTGTGGTGCTGATCCCCCATTGGCTTGGCTGCTAGCTGGGTGCTGCCATTGTGGGAAGGCTGTGTAGGAGAAACGGTCCACAGGGTCCTACTGCAAGGCCAGTTCTGCTGCACCTGCTGGGCTAGGACATCTACCCTTGGGGTGAGCTGAGCAGCCCTGGAAATCGTTGTCAAGGAACACTGTGTGACATGCCTTGAATCTGGTGAGAGCTTCAGGATCCCCATTCCATAGGGACTGAATGCTGATGGAGCAACCAGGCCCTGATTGAGGACAACTAAGTCAAGAAGATAGGATTCAGAGACATCTGTCTCTGTTCTCCATCTCCTAACACCACAGTGCCACCTAGTGTCCAGGCAATATATTGGAATATATGCACATATGGTGGGTATGTATATATACATATATATGTACATGTATGTATATGTATACATAGTTACACTCCGGTATATTTCTATCTTTCTTTGGATTCCTTTTCTTTTTCTTTTTTTGACTGGTTGTATTTTTATTTTTTCATTTTTATTTTCTTCAATAGTAAGCACTCTTCCATTTTTGTTACAGATTTTCAGCCCCTTGTATTCTCCTTTTATTTTTTATTTCTCTCCTGTTTTCCCTTTTTTGGTATAGATTTTTCTACTTTTCTCATCTTTCCCACATAAATTTCCCATACAATAGCTAAGCTATCCCCCCCCCCTTTTTTTTAATCTTATATAGTGGAATCTTTAATTTTCTTTATCTATTTTTATTTTCTTGTTTGTTTGGTCTGGCCCAAGGAGGTCACCAGATCATGATCTAGGATGTCTTTTTTAGCTTTGGCCTTTATAAAGACAATATTGGCAGGTCCACACTGTGACATACTGCTGAATTTTCAATTTTGGGGGGGGAGAGCAATGTTTTATTTTTCTCTTTCCATATTTGGTGGAAGTGGAGTCTTGGTTTTTCCCAGTCAGGTAAAAGCTCCTGGATTTGAGAGATTCACCCAGCCTGGCCACACAAAATCCTAGAGCTGCAGGTATGGCCATAGCACCCTCTGAACAACACCATTTCTCCTGTTGCTCTCTCTCTTCCACTTCTTTCACCCCCTCTTTTTTTCTTCTTTTTTCTTCTTTCTCTCTTCTCATTCTTTACTCTCCTCCTCCTTTTGGCCTCATACCAAAAGGCCACTTCAACATGTAAACTGTCAGACAAGCTAATTTAAAGCAAAGGAGGAAGTGAGAAAGAAAAAATAGGAGAAAGATGTGAACAAGAAGAAAATGCACTTGAGGAAGAACCAACAGAAAAATTCTAGCTACACAAAAAACCAAAGCAGACCAATATCCCCAAGGGACCATGAGGCAGCAACCATAGAGGATTCCGTCTATAAAGAATTAATGGAAATTACAGAAATGGAATTCAAAATAGGGATGGCAAAGGCAATAAAGAAAATTAACAAGAAAGATGAAAAACAGAACCAAAATATCAATGAAAGAGATGAAGAATATAGAAAGGATATGGCAGAAGCTTAAGGAATTGAAGGAGTCAAACAGAGTGTTTAAAAGGAGTGTTTTGAAATCTTCAAAATGCATTAGAAAGTATCAATAAGAGATTAGACCATAGAGAAGAAAGAATCTCAGAGCTAGAGGATAAAGCTCTTGAGCTAATACAAGTAGTTATAGAGGCACAAAGGAAGAGAAAGCAGACCATTTGTTCAGAGAATTATGAGACTTCACAGAACTTTCAAACACTTAAAGTATAAGTATCCTTGAGGGGAAAGAAGAATGTCCCAAAGGAATGCAAGCCCTATGGGAGGATATCATAAATGAAAATTTCCCATGTTTCATGAAAGATGTCAAAACACTCCTTTTAGTGGGATATTGAACCCCAGGTCATCCCAACACAAACACAGCATCTCCAAGACATATTGTCATGACCTGTCCAAAAACAAGATGAAAGAGAAAATTCTACATGCAGCCAAGAGTAAGCACCAATTGACCTACAAGGGTAAAGCCATAAGGGTGACAGTGGACTTTTCTGCTGAAACATTCCAAGCCAGAAGAGAATGGGTATCTACCTATAACCTTCTTAAACAAAACAGTTTTCAGCCCAGAATTCTGTACCCTGCTAAACTAAGCTTCAAAACTGATGGAGAAATCAAATTGTTTACTGATATGCAAACATTTAGGAAATTTGCCAGAACTAGACCACATCTACAAGAAGTACTTAGACCTATTCTCCACACTGACTACCACAATGGACAACCAGCAAAGTAAACACCCAGAAATGAAAGGACAAACCCTAGCTTTCACAATGGTGCAAAGGATAAAACTAAGCAATGGAATTTCACAAAATAAGATGAATAGAACTCCACCAAACTTACCAACTCACTCAATAAATGTTAATGGCTTAAATTCCCCACTGAAGAGACATAAGCTGGCTAATCAGACAAAAAGCACAAGCCTGGGCAGCACCTGTGGCTCAAAGGAGTAGGGCACTGGTCCCATATGCCGGAGGTGGTGGGCTTAAACCCAGCCCTCGCCAAAAACTGCAAAAAAAAAAAGCACAAGCCATCTATATGCTATATCCAGGAAACACACCCAACCTTGAAGGACAAATCTAGACCCAGAGAAAAGGGATGGAAAACAGTATTTCAGACAAATTGAAACCAAAAGAAAGGAGAGGCCACAATTTATTTTCATATATAAGTGGATTTAAAGCAACAAAAGTTAAGATTTATGAAACAGATGTTGAACAGTCTGAGTAATATGATATCACATGACACCATAATATCTCGTGATTTTAACACCCCTCTGGCAGAACTGGACAAATCCTCTAAACAGAAACTAAACCAAGATACAAGAGACTTTAATGTGACCCTAGAACAAATGGGCTGAAGAGATATATATAGAGAACAAACCATCCAAAAGCTAAGGAATATACATTCTTCTTAATAGCAGACAGAACATACTTCAAAATAGATCATATCATAGGATACAAATCAAATCTCAACAAAATTAAAAGAATTGGGGAGGTAGGCAGGGAGGATCATGAGGGACCAGGGCTGGGGCCACCTCTGCACTTAGTATCTCAGCCGTCAGGTGAGGCCCGACCCAGGCGCACAACCTTTTCTCTTAGTTCTCTTCTGCCTCGTCTGGGTTACCACCCTGGCAGAACTAGTGCACCCACAGGCTCTGACCCTGCGCAATTATTTCGAGAGTCAAAATGTGGATTTCTGTGGCAGGAAGGTGATCAAACTGGGACATTGTGGGCATCCTGGCAGCGCTGCAGGGGGGATGACCTGCCTCTGGCCCTAGAACAGATCCAGGGCAACATCAAGTCCAGAGTGCCAGCCAGAGGCCAGACTCAGGTCTGTGCCTTGTCCTGGGGGATTGACCAACATGTCTTCCCTGGAGACTATGACCTGGTACTGGGGGCTGATATCATGTACCTGGGACCCACCTTTCCACTGCTGCTGGGAACCCTCCAACATCTGTAAGGACCCCATGGCACCATCTGTCTGGCCTCCAAGATGAGAGAGGAGCATGGAACAGAGAGCTTCTTTCAGCATTTCCTGCCCCAGCATTTGAACTGGAGTTGGTCCAGTGGGATGATGATGAGAATGTCAACATTTTAGGGTCAGGCACAGGGAACCAAGACCTGCTTGACATCACCCTCCTGTTCTTTTCAACCCTTTGCCCTAATGAAGGAACTGCCTAACTCCAAAACCATATCTCCAGAGCCAAAAACACAAGGACCAAAAAGGACAGATCTCCCTGGCCTCTCTTTTCCTCCTTTCCTCTTTGTTCTCCCACATACTCTTGGGCTGGTGCAAGAAGATGCCTATGTATAGGAATCCTAGATCACTGGAAGCACTGGAGTTAGAACACCAAGGAATTTTCCAGCTTCTCTTCTCACAGGAGGATGGGAAAATATTCAAGATTTTTAGGGGTAAGGGAGATAAATGGGTTGTGAGAGTAGTGGCTGCAGAGAGGCTCTCACTGACCCCTTGTAGTCCTATTGCTGTCTGTTATACAGAGTAGACTTTTTAAAAACCAAATTCAGCAGAATTTTTCTAAAGGGAAAGAAATAAGCATTTAAAATCTCTCTGCATCCAAACAACTCAGTTTGAACTTGGAAAGCAAGAACCATCTGTTTCTTGATTTCAGAAATAGTCTGGTCTGATAGGACCATGGTTCTAACTGGGCCAAGTCCTTCCAGCGCTGCAGCTGGGAATAGGAAGCAGCTCTGTCCTTTGGGCTGTAACTTCTTCATCCACTTGGAAGCCGCTGCGTGATTACAGAACATCATGCTAGGCAGAACATTGGACTAAGTAGTAGGTTCTTTTCATCTTTGACTTTTCTTTAGACTTCCACACTTTATCAGTCTATTCTATCCTAATGTGTTTTACCTTCACTTTTCTCTTCCCACTGTGGCACCACTCACTGCTTAGGCACATAGTTACTTTCTCTGGACTCTCTGCAGCCATTCTCTCTCCAAGCCATTCTGGAAACTCTCCTGAGCTTCTGAAATCAGCTCTGAATAGTTTTTACTGCCTAGGGAAGAAAAACGAGGTCCTCTGCTGGGTATTTAGGCTACCCTACATGATCCCAAATGACCTTTCTACTTCATATCTTACTCTTTTCCTATATAAATTGGACCTCTGGTCAAATGACAAAAGGCCTATTCTTTGTTCTCTAAATCCACACTAAAATGTCCTAAGTTCTTCCTCCATCCATTATGATGATTCCCTACTTGGAAGGGCTGTTGCTATCTGTCAAAATCTTCATTATTCTTTGCCTTTTTCCTGAAAAAAGGTTTTTCTGAGCTTCTTGCTTGGGTATGATTTCTTTCTCCCTGAGACCTTCTCACTGTTCATTTTAGGTAACTTACTTTGCCTTGCAGAGACATTTGTCTACCCTTATTTTCTCACTATTAGATTACTTTGGAGGGTAGGGCTGTGGTTTACTTATCTCTAATCCCCTTAAGCCTGGCACAGTTCCTGGCACACAGTAGATGTTCAGAAAATATTTTTCTCACTGAAAAAATATTTGTTTGTTTATTGAAAAGACTTCTCCCCTGCTTTCCTGTCCAATTTGATATTGGGCAAATTCCTGGACCCTCCAACCACCTCAGAAGTTTGTCATGAGTCTTGAATGGATAATGAATACAAAAGTTCAATGAAAATAAAGAAACACAAAGTGTATCACAAAACAAAAAAATTAAAGGAATTGAAATTACACCTTGCATCTGCTCAGAACATAAGGCAATAAAGGCGGAACTCAACTACAACAAAAATTTCATCCCCATATAAAAGCATGAAAATTAAAAAAACTTAGACTGAATGACAGTTACGTCAAGGAAGAGATAAAGGAGGAAATTGTTAACTTTCTCAAACATAACAACAAAGAACATCAGGCAGCACCTGTGGCTCAGCAGGTAGGGAGCCAGCCCCATATACCAAGGGTGGTGGGTTCAAACCCGACCCCAGCCAAATTGCAACCAAAAATAGCCAGGCG
The DNA here is from genome assembly GCA_963574655.1 of Perodicticus potto. Classification (NCBI taxonomy): domain Eukaryota; kingdom Metazoa; phylum Chordata; class Mammalia; order Primates; family Lorisidae; genus Perodicticus; species Perodicticus potto. Next base: position 10,303 of record CAUYRH010174766.1, on the reverse strand, counting down.
TTGTGGTGGGTGCCTGTAGTCCCAGCTACTTGTGAGACTGAGGCAAGAGAATTGCCTAAGCCCAGGAGCTGGAGGTTGCTGTGAGCTGTGATGCCATGGGCAATAAAGTGAGACTCTGTCTCTAAAAAAAAAAAAAGAAAAGAAAGAAAGAAAAAGGAAAAGCACATCAACAATCTAATGAATCATCTTAAGGAAGTGCAAATGGAATAAAAAAACCTTGCAGAAAAAAGAAAGAATCAAAATTAAATCAGAAATACATGAAATTGAAAAAATTCAATTCAGAAAATTAATGAAACAAAAAATTAATGAAACAAAAAATTCAAATTCAGAAAATTAATGAAACAAAAAGTTGGTTCTTTGAAAAAATAAAACTGATAAATCTTTAGCTAGATTAACTAGATACAGTAAAGTAAAATCTCTAATGACCTCAATCAGAAATGAAAAGGGGAAATAACATCAGTTATCACAGAGCTACAAGAGATTATCTCTGAATACTACAAGAAACTCTACACCCTGAAATTTGATGATGTGGAGGAAACAGACCAATACCTGGAATTATACCCTGTCTCTAGACTTAACCAGGAAGAAACAGATCTTTTGAACAGAACAACATCAAGCACTGAGATTGGAGAAAGAGTAAAAAAATCTTCCAACAAAAAAAAAAAAAATGCCCTGCACTAGATGGCATCACACCAGAATTCTATCAAACTTTCAAAGAAGAGTGTATACCTCTACACCAGAACATATTCCAAAACATTGAGAAGGAAAGAACCCTCCCAACACATTCTATGAAGCAAACATCACCCTGATACCAAAACTAGGAAAGAACCCAACTAAAAAGGAGAACTTCAGACCAATTTCACTAATGAATATAGATGCAAAAATACGCAACAAAATCTTAGCTAATAGATTTCAGCTACACATTAAAAAATTATACATCACAATCAAGCACACTTCATCCCAGTGATGCAAGGCTGGTTTAGCAAACACAGTCCATAAATGTAATTCACCATATCAATAGAAGCAAAAACAAAGACCATATGATCCTCTCAATAGATACAGGAAAAGCATTTGATAAAATTCAGCATCCTTTTCTAATTAGAACACCTAAGAATATAGGCATAGGTGGCACATTTCTTAAACTGATTAAAGCCATCTAAGACAAACCCATAGTAAATATCTGAAAGCTTTTCCACTTAGAACTGGAACCATACAAGGATGTCCTCTATCACCACTCCTATTCAATATAGTACTGGAAGTTCTAGTCAATGCAATCAGGCAAAAGAAGGATATAAAGGGCATCCAAGTGGGAGCAGAAGAGATCAAACTCTTGTTCTTTGCCAATGATATGATCTTATGTTTAGAGGACCCCAGAGACTCAACCAAGACTCCTGGAAGTGGTCAGGAAATACAGCAACATCTCAGGATATAAAATCAATGTCCACAAATCAGTAGCCTTTCTTTTCTTTTTTTTTTTTTTATTAAATCATAGCTGTGTACATTAGTGCAATCATGGGGTACAATGTGCTGGTTTCATATACAATCTGAAATATTTTCATCCAACTGTTTGACATAACCTTCTCTATTTAACAAATGATGCTGGGAGAACTGGTTGGGGACCTGTAGAAGACTGAAATTGAACCCACACCTTTCACCACTAACAAAGATAGACTCACACTGGAGTAAAGATTTAAGACATGAAACTATAAAAATACTAGAAGAAAGTGCAGGGAAAACTCTTGAAAGACTCGGCCTGGGCAAATACTTTATGAGGAGGAACCCCCCCCGCCCCAGGCAATTGAAGCAGTATCAAAAATCCACTACTGGGACCTGATGAAACTAAAAAACTTCTGCACTTCCAAGAACACAGTAAGTATAGCAAGCAGACAGCCCTCAGAATGGGAGAAAATATTTGTAGGTTATGCCTCCAACAAAGGTTTAATAACCAGAATCCACAGAGAACTCAAACGTGTTAGCAAGAAAAGAACAAGTGATCCCATCTCGGGATGGGCAAAGGAACTGAAGAGAAACTTCTCTAAAGAAGACAGGTACACGGCCTTCAGACACATGAAAAAATGCTCACTATCCTTAATCATAAGAGAAATGTAAATCAAAACTACTTTGAGATATCATCTAACTCCAGAAAGATTAGCCCACATAACAAAATCCCAAAACCAGAGATGTTGGCGTGGATATAGAGAAAAGGGAACACTTCTACATTACTGGTAGGAATGCAAACTAATATGTTCCTTTTGGAAAGACGTTTGGAGAATACTCAGAGATCTAAAAAAGTAGCCTTTCTTTATACCAATAACTTCCAAGTTGAGAAGCTAATCAAAGACACAATTCTCTTGACAGAAGCTTCAAAGAAAATGAAATACCTAGGTATATACCTAACCAAAGACGTGAAGGACCTCAACAAAGAAAATTTTGAAACCCTAAAAAAAGAAATAGCAGATGACTAGCACACCTTGCTCATGGCTAAAAAGAATCAACATTGTCAAAACGTCTATACTTCTCAAAACAATCTATAGGTTCAATGAAATCCCCATTAAAGTACCAATATCATATTTTGAAAAATTCAAAAAAGTAGTTTTTCATTTTGTATGAAACCAGACAAAAATCAGTATAGCGAAGGTAATTTTTAGTAATAAAAACAAAGCCAGAGTCATCACTCTACAAGACTTTAGGCTACGTTACAGTCCCCAGTGATTAAAACTGCAGGGACTTGGCACATAAATAGAGACAGACATATGGAACAGTATAGAAAACTAGGAGATGAAACCAGTCTCTTATAGCCATCTGATCTTTGATGAACCAAACAAAACCATACAGTGGGGAAAAGGAGTCCTATTCAATAAATGGTATGGGAGGACTGGATAGCCACATGTAAAAGACTGAAACTAGACCCATACCTTTCACCACTTACAAAAATTGATTCAAGATAGATTAGAAATTTAAATCTAAGGCATGAAAGAATAAAAATCCTAGAAGAAAGTGTGGAAAAATCTCTTGAGGATGTCACCCTGGGAAAAGATTTTATGAAGACTTCAGTGACAAATGCAACAACAAAAAAATAAATAAATGGGAATTAATTAGCCAAAAGGCTTCTACACAGCTAAGGACACAACAATCAAAGCAAAAAGACAACCTTAAGAATGGGATAATATATTTGCATATCACAAATCTGAGAAAGGGTTGATAATTAGAATCTACAGAGAACTCAAATTAATCAACAAAAAAAGAACAAAGAATCCCATCTGTCACTGGGCAGGAGACATGAACAGAAACTTCTCTGAGGAAGACAGAAAAATGGCTAACAAACATATGAAAAATGCTCATCGTCCCTACTCATCAGAGAAATGCAAATCAAAACCAGCCTGCAATATCACCTAACCTCAGTAAGATTAGCTCACATCACAAAGTCCCAAAGTTGCAAATGCTGGCATGGTTGTGGAGAGAGGGGAACACTTTTACACTGTTGGTGGAATTACAAACGAATCCAACCTCTTTGGAAATAAGTATGGAGACTCCTCAAAGAACTCAAATGTGATCTCCCATTTGACCCCACAATCTTACTACCAGGCATCTACTCAAAAGAAAAAAGAAATCATTTTATCATAAGGACATTTGCACTAGACTGTTTATCACAGTTCAATTTACAATTGCCAAGATGTGGAAACAACCTAAATGCCCATTCACTCAGGAATGGATTGACAATCAGTTGTATATGTATACCATGGAATACTATTCTGCCATAAAAAGATGGAAACTTTACATCTTTTGTATTAACCTGGATGGAGTTGAAACTCATTCTTTTTTCTTTTTATTTCTTTTTTTGCAGTTTTTGGCCAGGGCTGGGTTTAAACCAGCCAGCATATGGGGCTGGTGCCCTACTCCTTTGAGCCACAGGCACCGCCCTGAATCTCATTCTTCTTAGTAAAGTATCACAAGAATGGAAAAGCAAATATCCGATGCGTTCAATACTACTATGAATAATTATTAATTATTATTAACTAATTATTCAACCTAATTAATTCCTACAGAGGAGAAAAACTCATTTTAATTCAAGTTGGGGGAGGGGAAATGAGGGAGAGGGGTGGAGGGAGGGTTTCAGATGCTCTCACTTAATGGCACATCTTTTTGGTGAGGTACTCTACAACTACAACAGGAACTCTACCCTACAAATTCAAACATTGTGACCTGGCTGTTTTTCCCTTCATATTAATCTCAAATTGAAAAAAAAAAGTACTTATTTATTTATTATCATAAGATCCACTATATGAAGATTAAAAGAATAAAAAGTAAATAAAATCCCAGACTTTTTTTTTTTTTTTTTTTTTTTTTGCAGTTTTGGCCAGGGCTGGGCTTGAACCCACCACCCCTGGTATATGAGGCCCATGCCCTACTCCTTGAGCCACAGGTGCCTCCCCAAACCCCAGACTTTTTTTATTTTTTTTGAGACAGAGTCTCACTTTGTTGCCTTCAATAGAGTGCTATGGCGTTATAGCTCACAACAACCTCAAACTCCTGGGCTCAAGAGATTCTCTTACCTCAACCTCTCTACTATCTGGGACTACAGGTGCCCGCCACAACACCTGGCTATTTTTAAAAATAGGGTCTAGCTCTGGCTCAGGCCAGTCTTGAATGTGTGAGCTCAGGCAATCCACCTGCCTCGGCCTTCCAGAGTGCTAGGATTATAGACATGATCCACCATATCAGACCAAAACTCTAGACTCTTGATAAAAACTCAAAAGTAGGAGAAGACAGAAGAAGAAATTATAAATATAATACATTTTTCAACTTACATGGAGGACGAAAATAGTTACTTTTTTAAAAATAGTTACTTTAGATATTGATAGAAAAATTCACATTCAATTATTTTTTCAAAGGAATATAGTTTTACTGTGTTTCTGATTTAAAAATAGTAAATACTAATTATAAAATAAACATATGACACAGAAAAGTTTAAGAAAAAAATAATATCACTAATAATCTCATTTCTTGAAATACTGCCTATATCTATTTTATTTTGTGTATAATTTTTTTAATAAAGTATGGACTTTAGTGATCCTGTATCAATATTGGTTTGTTAACTGCAACAAATGCGCTATACTAATGTAAGATGTTAGTAATAAGGGAAAAAGGGTTTACGATATACGGGAACTCTCTGGTCTCAAATTTTCTGTAAATCTGAAACTATTCTTCTTTCTATTCCTTTTTTAGAATATGAAGGTATACGTTTATTTTATATTAGAGAGAGGGAAGAGAGCTGGTGGTGAGAGAAGGGAAGACAAGGGAGAGAGAGAAAAGGAGTGAGAGGAGAATGTGCCATCCCAAAGAAAGAAAGGAAGAATGCTCACCCTGTTCCTCTTTATATAAATATATATTTAATATTTATTACATGTTTACATTTATAATATTATAAATAAATATGTAAGTATAAATATATAATTTATATTTTATAATATTATATATATGTATTTTTTTAACTTCTGAATGCTGTTGGAATACACATGTTTTGGTTACATAATTTGCTTTTTTACATTTTAAGTCAAAGTTCTAAGTCTGTCCTTCACCCAGAATGTCTGCATTTTAACTGTTAGGTGTGAATGACCCCAATTCCTTCTCTCCCCTCTCACCTACTCAGTTCCCATTGGGTTTATTTCCCTGTGTGCACATAAGTGTTGACCAACTAATTCCAATTTACTATTGAGTACATGTGGTGTTTGCTTTTCCATTCTTGTGATATTTCACTTAGAAGAGGGTCTCTAGTTCCACCCAGGTTGTTACAAAAGATACTAGATCACCATTTCTTTATGGCTGAATAGTACTCCATGATATACAAAAACCACATTTTATTGAGTCACTCATATATTGATGAGCACTTGGGTTGTTTCCATATCTTTGCAATTATGAATTGTGTTGCTATAAGCATTCGTGTACAAGTATCTTTCTGATAAAATGTCTTTTTCCCCCTCTGGGTAAATACCTAGTAGTGGGATTGCTGGATCAAATAATAGGTCTACTTTGAGTCCTTTGAGTTTTCTCAATACTACTTTCCACAGAGGTTATACCGTTATACCAGTTGGCAGTCTCACCAACAGTGTGTAAGTGTTCCTGTCTCTCCACAACCATACAGCACTTGTTTGGGGACTTTTTGATAAGAACCATTCTCACTGGAGTTAAGCGAGATCTCATTGTGATTTTTATCTTTTCTCTGATGATTAGAGATGTTGAGCATTTTTTCATATATTTGTTTCCCACTTTTTAATGGAGCTGTTTGATCTTTTTCTTGCTGATTTGTTTGAGTTCTTTATAGATTCTGGTTATCAGCCCTTTATTGAATGCATCGCATGTGAATATTTTCTCCCATTCTGTAGGTTGTCTATTTACTCTATTGATTGTGTCCTTGGCTGTGAGGAAACTTTTTAATTTGATCAGGTCCCATTTGTTTATTTTTATTGTTGCTATAGTTGCTTTGGGGGTCTTCCTCATAAACTCTTTCCCTAAGCTGATAACTCTAAGAGTTTTTCCAACAGTTTCTTCTAGAATTGTTATAGTTTCATGTCTCTCTGCGTCTCTGTCCTGTCTGGGAGTGCACAGGGTCTTGCCCGCCTGTCTGAGCCATTTATGGTTGATCAGACAATGTGCTGCCACAATCCCACTAAGTGTCGTGGGGTCACCATCCCAGAGACGGGCTAGACCGGGAAAGCGCAGCTAGGCCTTTCAAGGCAAGGACTTTCCCGGTTTCTATACGGATTACTTTCTGTGAAGCCAGGAATGGAGAAGGAACAGAAGGCTGTGTGTCCAGTTGCAAGAGTGCCGGCTCTCTGCTCTCTCGGACACTCCCCGGAGGGCTCCCCGGTGCGGGAGGGGAGCCCCCCACACTCTCACCGGCCTCCGGGCCTCCCTGGACTGGTCCCCACCCCACCAGTCTCTCTTCTCTACCCTCCTCCCTCTCCGCTCTGCTTCTTCCCTTAGTGGGGACCCTGGACCTTTCTGTGGTCTCTCCCGGTGGTCCATGTCTGGTCTGTAATTGCTCCAACCCTCCACTCTTCAGCTGGGATAATCCCACAAGCTGTGTCTCTAGACAGCTGTTTTGCCTAAAACTATTCTTTTAAAAATGCGTGTCTTGCGTCTGCCTGCAGGTCTGCAGGCACCTGGGGAGCAGAGGGGTGGGAGGGCACACCGCCCCCCCCCAGACTGGGGTGAGAGGGGTGACGCTGTCTGGAATCTGGTGTACAAAAGGGATCTGTAGAGGTGAGTTAACTAAGATCCTGCTTATCGCAGTGTTACAGGGCAGAGATAAAAATGGTTCCACAGGAGCGGCGCCTGTGCCTCACGGAGTAGGGCACCAGCCCCATATACCGAAGGTGGTGGGTTCAAACCCGGCCCCTGCCAAACTGCAACAGAAAACAATAGCTGGGCGTTGTGGCGGGCACCTGTGTATTGCTTTGGGTAGTATGGACATTTTAACAATGTTGACTCTTCCCAGCCATGAGCATGGTATGTTTTTCCATCTTCAGCTATTTCTTTTCTTACAGATTCATAGTTCTCTTTATAGAGATCTTTCACCTCCTTTGTTAGGTAAACTCCCAGCTACTCGGCCGAGGCAGGAGAATCGCCTAAGTCCAGGAGTTGGAGGTTGCTGTGAGCTGCGACGCTACTGCACTCTACTGAGGGTGATAAAGTGAGACTCTGTCTCTAAAAAAAAAAAAAAAATGGTTCCACAAACACTCATTTCTATTTTGAAAAATTCTCAAGTTGGTAGGCATTTTTTCAAAGCATAATTATCCCAAATATTGCAGCACGTGTCAAAAGTGAATGATCCCTTCACTCTCTGTCATCTAAAAAAGATCTCTATACCATCAGAGAAGTGGCGAACTTAAATCACACTTGATGTGGTTTAGATGCAGCCCAGCTCTGGAGGACCCACATTTTTATTGAGTGCAATTATTTCATACTCAGTAGGTTGTATACGCCAACGAGCTGCTCCCGTTTGACAGTGACACAGAAAGCCGCTGTGCTCGCCACACCCTAACTGGCCATATCCTTAAACTTGACAACTACTCTCTTAAATCGCTGTTTTTAACATGCCTGCCATAGAATACCATCCAACTGGTTGCTGCCAAGAGTGAAAGAAGTCGGTATTCAACAAGTTTAGAGAATACTACGTGTATCACAGACAATTCTGAAAGGGACATTCTGGTCCATGAGCTCTTTTCTGGTGCAGCGTTTCCTCCGCGGAATGTGCCCCCCCACCCCCGTGCCCCAATTGCCGAGTGGATGGGTGTGCGCATGTGCAGTTTCAGGATCCGCCCTCATTGCTCTGTAGAGTAGCTACCCGGGTTTATTCTTTATCCAGCACAGATGAAGGGGTTCTTGTTCCCACAGCCCTCACAATACTGGACATTATCCAACCCTGGGACTGTTGCCATCCTTATGTGTAAAGTTCTAATTTGGAATACCTGAGTTAAACTTCTTTTCATATTTTTTAATTAAATTATATCTGTGTACATTAATGCAATCATGGGGGACACTGTATTGGTTTTATATACAATTTGAAATATTTTCATCAAACTGGTTAACATTGCCTTCAAGGCATTTTCTTAGTTATTGTGTTAGGACCTTCATATTCTACATTTAGTAAATTTCACATGTGCCCTTGTAAGACGCACGGTAGGTGTGGTCCCACCATTTGCCCTCCCTCCACCTGTCCTCCCCACTCCCCTCCTCTCCCTCTCCCCTTTCCCCATATTCTTGGGCTTGAATTGGGTTATAGCTTTCAAATTGGTTACATAGTAGGGCAGAGTATATTGGAGACTTTTTCTTCCATTCTTCAGATACTTTGCTAAGAATATGTTCCAGCTCCATCCATGTAAACACAAAAGAGGTAAAGTCTCCATCTTTCTTTAAGGCTGCATAATATTCCATGGTGTACAAATACCACAATTTTAATCCATTGGTGGGTTGATGGGAACATGGGCTTCTTCCATGACTTAGCAATTATGAATTGGGCTGCAATAAACATTCTGGTACAAATATCTTTGTTATAATGTGATTTATGGTCTTCTGGATATATACCTAGTAGAGGAATTGTAGGATAGAATGGCAGGTCTATTTTTAGATCCCTAAGTGTTCCACAAACATCTTTCCAAAAGGAACGTATTAATTTGCATTACCACCAGCAACTTAGAAGTGCTCCCTTTTCTCCACATCCATGTCAACATCTTTGGTTTAGGGACTTTGTGATGTGGGCTAATCTTACTGGAGTTAGGTGATATCTCAAAGTAGTTTTGATTAGCATTTCTTTGAGGATTAAGGATCATGAGCATTTTCTCAAATGTATGCAGGCCATGCACCTGTCTTCTTCAGAGAATTTTCTCTTCAAGTTCATTTCCCACCCTGAGATGGGATCACTTGTTCTTTTCTTGCTAATATGTTTGAGTTCTCTGTGGATTCTGGTTATTAAACCTTTGTCAGAGACATAACCTGCAAATATCTTCTTCTATTCTGAGGGCTGTCTGCTTGCTTTACTTACTGTGTTCTTGGCTGTGCAGAAGCTTTTAGTCTGATCAGGTCCCAGTAATGTATTTTTGGTTTTGCTTCAATTGCCCCAGGGGGTCCTCCTCATAAAAAATTTGCCCAGGCCAATTTTGTCAAGTGTTTTCCCTGCACTTTCTTCTAGTATTTTTATAGTTTCATGTCTTAATTTTAAATCTTTAATCCAATGAGAGTCTATCATAGTTAATGGTGAAAGGTGTGGGTCCAGTTTCAGTCTTCTACAGGATGCCAGCCAGTTCACCCAGCACCATTTGTTAAATAAGGAATCTTTTCCCCACTGAATATTTTTAATTGGCTTGTCAAAGATCAAATAACAGTACATAGCTGAGTTCATCTCTTGGTTCTCTATTCTGTTCCATACATCTACCTCTCTGTTTTTGTGCCATTACCATGCTGTTTTGATCACTATCAATTTATAGTATAGTCTGAGGTCTGGTAGTGTGATTCCTCCTGTTTTGTTTTTATTTCTGAGTAATGTCTTGGCTATTTGAGGTTTTTACCAATTCCATATAAAACGAAGTATTATTTATTTGAGATCTTTAAAGTAGGATACTGGAGCTTTAATATTGTATATTGCTTTGGGTAGTATGGACATTTTAACAATGTTGACTCTTCCCAGCCATGAGCATGGTATGTTTTTCCATTTGTTAACATCTTCAGCTATTTCTTTTCTTAGAGATTCATAGTTCTCTTTATAGAGATCTTTCACATCCTTTGTTAGGTAAACTCCCAAATA
>CAUYRH010174761.1:0-37907 GCA_963574655.1 Perodicticus potto | reverse complement strand
AAGTCCCCTTACTGGCTCGGCACCTGTGGCTCAATGGGCTAAGGTGCCAGCCACGTACACCTGAGCTGGCGGGTTCGAATCCAGCCCAGGCCCACCAAACAACAATGATGGCTGCAACCAAAAAATGGCCGGGCGTTGTGGCGGGTGCCTGTGGTCCCAGCTACTTGGAAGGTGGAGGCAGGAGACTCTCTTGAGCCCAAGAATTGGAGATTGCTGTGGGCTGTGACGCCACAGCACTCTGTCCAGGGTGACAGCTTGAGGTTCTGTCTCAAAAAAAAAAAAAGTCCCCTTATTGATATACAGTAGAACCTCCATAGTTGAGCACCTGCCTACCTTGACTTCTGTAAGTTGACCTAATTTTCACAGCCCATATATGCACATGTACATTTCAGTAAGGTACACCTAGTTCTTTATGTTGACCACCTCCATATGTTGACCAGTGTGTTACAGTCTCTTTGGTGGTCAAGTTACAAAGGTTATGGTTTAAGCTGCTGGCGTTATATAGCTATTATAACCTCCATGTCTGGAAATGTAGAAACCAGGTGGGTACAGTTCTTCTTCATATTGTCCTATAAATTTAGGGTTAGGGTCATTGCTACTGAAAATGATGGCAGCCCTCACAGTGCTTAGGAGCATGTCCAAACCCTGTATGCAAAATAATTGAAAACTATGATCAATTAGCTCTCATCTATGATTTCAAATCTTAGCCTAGACACTGAGCGATTTTTTTTTTAGAGACAGAGTCTCACTTTATCACCCTCGGTAGAGTGCCGTGGTATCATGGCTTATAGCAACCTCCAACTCCTGGGGCTTAGGCGATTCTCTTGCCTCAGCCTCCCAAGTAGCTGGGACTACAGGCGCCCGCCACAATGCCCAGCTATTTTTTGTTGCTGTTTGGCTGGAGCTGGGTTTGAACCTGCCACCCTCGGTATATGAGGCCAGTGCCCTACCCATTGAGCCACACGCACTGCCCGATGCTGAGCAATTTTAAGCTTGAGTATTACTTTAAAAAAAAAAGCAAGCTCTTTACCTTCATGGCTGCTGGAGAAATAACCCCCTCTCATGTAGGATGACTGGCAGTTAGGCACTTCTAAAACGGAAACACAGGGGGACACACTACCGTCAATAGTTTCTGCAGCAGGAGGAGGACACCAATCAACTGCAGCTCTGTAGCAAAGCCCCTAACCTTCTCCTGCTCCAGAGTTATGTCCTTGTGGCCTTGTCGGGGAAAGAGGTACCATCTCAATGAACAACATGGGAAACACAATAACCCACCATATGAAAGGAAGAAACTTCTCATCAAGAGTTTGGGGAGGGAAAAAACGATGCTTTACTTTCATAATTCACTCACTTTAGAAATTAGTTAATATCAAATCTGATGAGCAAGCTAACTGTGAGGAAGAAAGGCTTTCCAAAGGCCAAGCCTGGCCTCTTACCTGTCCTGACTCCTGGGTTTTAAGGTGGGAAGGAGGAAGATCACTTTAGATCTTCTCCAATTTGCTCCCCTTTATTGCTGGGGGTCACGTAAAATTTTTCTTCAAGAGGTGAAGTGTATTTTTAGGCCAAAGGGATTAAGGGATTTGAAATTATGAAGCCCAGACCAGAAGAACTGACAGGGATGGGGGACTGTGGTTTGGCAAGTACATTTTTGCTATGATGAGACTGTTACACTAAAACCAAACCACACTCATGTGATCTCTTCTCTTCAAGCATCAAGTTATCAAGGTGCCATCGAGAGGAAAGACAGTGAACTGAGTTGTGCCCATGTGGTTTGAGTCTCTACTCTGGGAATACTACTGAGATCAAAGAATTACTAATATGGGAACATGCTGATCATCTTGCTTCAAGAGAGTGAGGTGGGGTGAAAAACCCATTGGGACAGATTAAAATGTCAATCCCAAAGGAAAAATGTTGCTGGCCATGCCTACTCCTGAGAAAAATACATCAAAGCCTTCAAAAGGAATGCAGGTGGAAATTTTTACAAGTTATCACTACCTGACACTTGGTAATTTTTCTGTCATAAAGCAACAGATGTCTCCCGTCTGCCTACCTCCCCAGCCTTTCCTATAACCAATTTCTGCGTGAATGGAGCAATCTATGTATTATCTCAGAGAAGGAGAGAAGGCCAAGAATAAATTCTTTATCCCATTCCATTTGCAAAAGCCAATCAAGTTCAAATTGCCCCAACCTTCCCCATGGTCTTTAAGAAAAACATATAGAGGAAAATCTACCAACTACCCTTGAATTCCTTTAGCACCAATTGCAAAAAAAAAAAAAAAAGGGAAAAAAGCTTAAGTCATTTCTGAAAAGGAAAGGGGAAATGAAGAGGAATAAACAGTTTCTGAGTGTACAAGCTCCACAATTCCAATTCTCCTTTCCCCCATGGTCTCATTTAATGGGAATGGAAAGAGGACAGGAGAAGCTCCCCCAAGTACAGCTCAGACTCCTTGATATGCCTATGTTTCTAGGCAAAAAGTATCCCATAACGAAACAATAGGTGTCCTAACATGTTAAACCTCTCCCTGAGTAGAACAAGAACCTTCCCAGACATAAGCAATGCAATAGAGTGAATCTTCATGCAGTCAATCCCGTGAAGCAGCCAACAGCCTTTTCCATGGTATATCCAGTAACCCACACAGCTATGAAACACCAGGTGCTTCAAGAACAGAAAAACTCCTGTTCCTATACTGGAAGCTTAATGGGTCTGTTGCACTAAAAAACAAAGCCACAAAACTAGGAGCAGGACTAACATACAGAAAGAAGGTTCCCTATGTCCAGTGACTTTTGAGGTTAGTAGATCTTACAAAGGGGAGCACCCAAGAATGAACCCCAACAATCTTCAGTCTTTGAAGTTTACTTTGTACCACCACTTTCAAGCGCCTACTGTACTTCCCATTGGCACTGCTTTTCTGATTTGTTTTTGTATTCAGTTGTCCCTCAACATGTCTGCTTTTCTACCTCCTAAGTTCTTTGGGGGCAATCCTTATAAACGATTGCCCAAACCCTGCATACACAAGACACACACAAGACAGTGATCGTGAGAATGAAGAAATGAAAAGCATGCTTTTATGCTAACCTGAGTCAACGCAGTAATCCCGGGGCTCCTGCTTGATGCCCATTGGTGACTGGAACCCATGGGCAGGGGGGCCTGGCAGGCCTGGGAGCCCGTGGTCATAGAGTGGGTCATGGTATTCTTGTTTGAATCCCTGAGGGGGTGGGGGAGCTGCAGGGGCAATGGGTTCTGACATTTGCCGGTGGTAACTGGGGCGATTATCTCCGGGAATTCCTGGCTGAGGAGGGAAGGGGTGGCAGGGTTCAGACAGTTGTCTCTGAAATCTGTAAGGAGAAAGAAGTTTTCTTGTTTAACCGAGACATGATAAATACTATGTATGATTGAGCATTGGGGATTAGAAGTTCAGATTAATGAAATTAATTGCAAAGTATTTATTAATGCTTATTTCTGGGCATTTTAGCCTCTTCCCAAAATCACACTGCACATTTCCAAGCTCTTAAGTCAGGGAGTGGAAAGAAATAATCAAAGCGATGACATGGTATCCTCTTATCTTCTATGCGTATTTCATGCACAGTCTATCTGTACAGATGGGGCAGATTACACATCTGAATATTATATAAGAACATTTATTTGTAAATAGCACTAACATATACATGAATTTTTAAAGACCAAAAAATACAAATTAACCAGTTAGAAAATGGAGTAGAAAAAGAAAAAATCATACTCATAGTAGTGATAAAAAACATAAAATTCCTAGGAATAAGTAGGAAACATATAGCTCATATAAATCTTAAAATTGTTTTCTGAACAGTAGAAAGATCTAAGTAAAGAGAAATATTTATGCCTTTGCAGCTGTTGATTCACTGAAAATTATTCCATAAAAGCAAATGCTTTTCCAACCAACTTGGCAAAATGATTCTAAACTTTACTAAAAATAATAAATTGTACTTGAAAGTAATGACATATTAGACATTGACACATTATAAAACTATAGTAAAACAGTAATACAAGGAATAAAACACTGGTAGATCTAAGGAGTTAAATATAAAGTCAAAACCTGTCAACTATATTCCAAAATTTACTACTTGTTAAGGGTAGCATTTCAAATTAGTAGGGAAAAAACTTAGATCTCATTATATACCACATTCCAAAATAAAGTTCATCTGGAGTAAAGATTTCAATGTAAAAAATGCAACTATAATATGAAAGTAAATATATACGAAAACTTACATTAACTTTAGAGGGAAAACCTTTCTAAGTATCATACTAATAGCAAAAATCAAGACAAACACTAATATACCTCACTGTATGAACTTCTGTAAGTTAAAGAGACTCCAGAAACAGAACCAAAAGAAAAACATCAAATCAGGAAGAAAAAAACCTGTATTAGTTAGAAAACACCAGAAACAAAACCAAAAGTACAACTGAAGAAAAATCTCCAACTTATAGACAAAGCATTAACCATATGTTAATATTGTTGACACAAAGAGCTTTTAAAATTGGATAAAAAAGGAGTATTGCAAGGGAAAAATGGGTGAAGGGCATAGACAGGAAAATTGCTAAAATAGATATACCAATGGCCATAAACAAAAAGTTTAACTTTGTTAGTAATGAAAAAAGTACAAAGTAAAAATAGAAATATTTTTTCCTAGTAACTTGGGAGGACAAGCAGGCACTTAATAATTCTGTGCCTGGCATTTAAACAACACTTGAATCACAGGTGATTAGATACAGCTACAAAGATGGTCACCAATGTCTACCAAGGAAATGGGCTAAGTACATTATGATATAGCTATTTAGTTGAAAGCAACCATTAGAAATGATATAATATGCAAATATGTAAGGACCTGAAGAAGTATTTTTGACATATTAAGGCTGGTTGCTAAAAAGTACATAGAACATCAGAGTTTAGCAAAAATAAAAAGAGTACTATGGTGTCATATAAAATTGTGGAAAGATTTATACCTAGATGTTAACTACTTATCTTTGGGGTGGTTATAATTTCAGGAGACTTTCCTTTTTAGCTCAACTACAGTTTCATAAGAAACAGGCATTGTCTTTATAACAAGACACTTTAATAACCTTTTGTTGCTGTTGTTAATCAACACATATCCTTCACACCCTGAAGCTGTCAGATAAATCCAGGTATGTGTCAAATACCCTTTACCTGTTGGGTGAGCAGTGTAGAAGGGAAAGCCTACGATTCTTACTAGGGAGGTGATTGAGGGCAAAATTTCTTGGTTTTGTTTCCTTATCTGTGACATGGGGATGTATTATTCTTCCAATGATTCTGAAAAGTGAAACACACTCAGGTGTACAAAACATGGTTTCTGCCACAACCATAATCATTGACAGATTGGGACAGACTTCAGGAGGGTGGATGTGGAGGTTAGAGATGAGTGACCCTCAATCCATGAAACACCCATCAGGTGCTAATCTATGTATAATAAAGAAAGAATTTGTGAATATGTAGCTTCAGGTAGAAAGAGCCAGCCGGTGTTCAAACAAAATAAAGGATTTAGAACAACTAATCTCAATGAATTAAAACAAAAAATCAACAATATACTAAGGTCAAATCAACAATATAATACTAAGGTCTTACTCTCTTTTAGCTTGAATTCTAGTAATAGCTTTAATCAAATAGTTTGAATTTGATTTAAATCTGTGGGAACAGGTGCCAACAGATTTCTAGAACATCAAGATTTAAACTCTTAAACTGAAGAGATTTAGGTGCAGATAAAATATTGCTTAGATCATGGTATAGTTCGGCACAGAATGTTCTGAGTGGGTCTTTATTACCCACTGAAGGCAGTGCCATAAGATCATTGAACAATTTACACATGCTTAGCCTTTTATCCCAGACACCAAAAGCCTCAGAATCTGCCTCACCAATGTCTTAAATAAGTTTTACAAACTCTGAGTTTCGGTGAGTTGAGAGCCTTTCACTGGGTGATGAGTGCACCACGGCAGAACTTCATCAGGTTCCTGTCATTTAAAGGCTTTTGTGGTTTTGGAAGAAGTATAAATTTGCAACTCAGGCTCACACTTGACTTTTCGAATACTGGCACCAGCACCATGAATTCCCTTCAGGCTCCCATGAATTCATCCAGAAAGGAAAGAAGGTATTTGTACGGCCTTACTTTAGTGAAGTGCCCAGACTTCATGTTACTTGGAAGGTTTGGTAATGAGGAACAGTAACAAGGCATTCCATTTTCTTTTTCCCTGTGCCACCATTCTAGCACCTTCCAAGGTGACCTTCACAAATCAGTTCCTCTGATAGCTCTGAGATGGCGTCTGCCATTCGGTGGGTCCTGTAACCAGAGCCCTGCAGCTGGCAGGCCCCATCAGTCCACTTTTGCCCAGAGCGCAACTTCTCACCTTCCAGAATGAAACTCTAGAGGCACCCTGCATGGTCACCTCAGGAAAAGGTACTTCATAGGCATTAGCCAGCAACCTCATCCCCACCCCACACCACAACATTAAGGGTGAAGCATAGAGGGGCCCATGATCTGCAAAACAGACACCACGACTGATTGTTCTGAGAGTGGAAATGGCGAAGGGGATCTCAGGGAGAAAGACGTCACAAAATCAACATATTTGGAAGAAAGATTCAGAGAGCATGCTGCTGATAATGGCCTTTATTTGCAGAGATAAGTAAAATAATTTAGTTGTTGCCCTTAAAATACATTCTACGAACTTGACTCACTGACCTTCATTTGAACCTCTCCACAGTCCTTTTTAAGTATCTAAGAATGTGTTGTATACAACAATACAGCCATGACAAAGATGCCTCTTATTTACCAAGGCAGGCAATCATTTTCAAAAGCAGGAGCAGTTTGGTTCCCAGCAAACCTCTTCAACCTCCCTTTAACCTCCTCCCTCCCTGAATTCCACCCCCACTCATTTGCCCAACATAGTTAGTGAGTAAGGAACTCACATTTGGTAAGCAAAGAGGACTGACTACTGACTAAGCCTAAATTCAATAGGTCACAGATTAGGCCTTTTTCAGTGCCAGTTTATTTAAAGAACCAGTTATTTATTTATTTGTCAGATTTATATAGCGCCTCTCCTCCCAAGAGCTCACCCACGCTACCAACATTTGGTTTACGTTATGAAAACCGTTAGATGCTTTTTCTGCATTTCCTTTTTGGTTTCTGCTGCCAGCACACAGAGTTAAGCACAATGCTTACAGGAAAAAGGGAGAATGTGCGGATTCGACGAAGGCTACACTGTGGCTGTGGGTGCCCGATGAAGTAGTGACAGAGGCCCGCAAAGAGATGATATATAGAATCTGATAGAAACTAATAGCGTGCATTTAATGTTTTCCTTAAGGCTAAAGGAAAAAGATGGAAAAACAGAAGCAGGACTGGGTAGGGAGTCGCGGCAGAGCTCTGGCTCTGGAGTCAGGATACCCTGGGCTGAAATCCAGTCTTTACCACTTACTAGCTGTGTGACTTTGGGAGAGTTTTATGTGACTGCTCTGAGCCTCAGTTTCCTTACCAATAACACAAGGACAGCCAGGATAACTGTGTAAAGATTATGAGATAATTAATGCATGTAGCAAGGCCCAGCACATGGCTAAGTTCTCAATATATGTTACCGTTCCACTTTCCTCCTCCAACCCCTAAGCTGAAATCAGAAGCTATGCAAATATAAGGAGAGATCTTTTTTTTTTTTTTTGAGACAGAGCCTCAAGCTGTCACCCTGGATAGAGTGCCGTGGCATCACAGCTCACAGCAACCTCCAATTCCTGGACTCAAGCGAGTGTCCTGCCTCCGCCTCCCAAGTAGCTGTGACTACAGGCGCCCGCCACAACGCCCGGCCATCCTTTGGTTGCAGCCGTCATTGTTTGGCGGCCCGGGCTGGATTCGAACCCGCCAGCTCAGGAGTATGTGGCTGGCGCCTTAGCCCGCCACAGGCACCGAGCCATAAGGAGAGATCTTAAGGAAATGGGAGAAGACTGTCACACACACAAATTAAAAGAGCGTACCCAATATCCACTCCCCTTTCTCAGAAAGAGAATGTTGCTTTTTATTGCTGGTGGCAATGTGCCAATTTCACATTCACATTTATTTTTCTGCCATATAACCAAGAGTCAGACACTGTCCCCAAAAGCACACCAAAGAACTCTGAAACAACTCCCAGGACTCCACGAGAACCACTAATGCTGCTTAGACTCAAACTGGCCTATGTGAACTATGATAAGGCGTTGAGTGATGGAACCAAAAAAAAAAAAAAAAAAAAGTTCTGAGGCCAAGATACTTGTTTAGTTTCTTAAGATCAAATATGGGGGCTCGGCGCCTCTGGCTCAATGGGCTAAGGTGCCAGCCACGTACTCCTGAGCTGGGGTGTTCGAATCCAGCCCGGGCCCACCAAGCAACAATGACAGCTGCAACCAAAAAATGGCCGGGCGTTGTGGTGGGCGCCTGTAGTCCCAGCTGCTTGGGAGGCAGAGGCAGGAGACTCGCTTGAGCCCAGGAATTGGAGGTTGCTGTGAGCTGTAATGCCACGGCACTCTCTCCAAGGTGACAGCTTGAGGCTCGGTCTCAAAAAAAAAAAAAAAAAAATCAAATATGGGAGAAGGAGGGGGTCGAGGTAGCTCATGCCTGTAATCCTAACACTTTGAGACCTGAGGCAAGAGGATCATATGAGCCCAAGAGTTTGAGGTTGCTGTGAGCAATGATGCCACAGCACTCTACCTGGGCAACAGAGTGAGACTCTCTCAAAAACAAACAAACAAACAAACAAAAACAAATCTGGGAGAAGGAAGGTGATGAAAGTAAGACATACCTCCGGGATATCTGGTGGTCAAAGTATTAGTTGTACATACAACATTAGTAAGTTTGACAATGAAAGGATTAGGGATAAAGGATACAGCAACTAAAGTGTCTATGTCTGTGTTTTCTACATTTTTCATCATTTATGGAAGATCTCTTTAGTATACTTTATGAAAAATAAAAGATTTTATTTTTTTTGGAGACAGGGTTTTACTCTGTTGCCCTCACCGGAGCACAAAGGTACAATCATAGTTCATTGCAACCTTAAACTCCTGGGCTCGAGCAGTCTTCCTTCCTTAGCCTCCCAAAATGTTGGGACAATGGGCGTGAGCCATTGTACCCCGCCAAAAATGATTTAAAAAAAGACTGTCAAAGAAGCTAACATTTACTGAATTATCTTCTTTGTCCCAATGTGATTTTATTTAATCTATCCAATGTATGGATATGGTTAAGTATCTACTATCCTCTCATTTCAAGATGAAAAAACCAAAGCTTACAAAGTGAACTGCCTGCCTGCTGACATACAGCAGCAGATCTGGGAGTCAACCCTAGGTCTGTCAGTCTGTCCAACTCCAGAGCCATAAGCCTACGGTATTTCTACAATTGTTTCTATAATGGTTTTCAAACACTCTCTTCATGACATTTAAATAAAAATCATATAGTCTAGTCAACTAGAGAAATGCCATATGTTTAGAAGTTAAGAAACACATTTGTAAAGAACTCCAAGATTGAAGAAAATACTTGAAACAGAATTTAAAAAAGAACATAAGTCAGAACTTAATATAGCTAAGGTAGGACTTGGATAGGGAGATCAAATATCTGATTGTCCAAGCCAGGATACTTTGGGGGAGTGAAAGGGAAAGAAAGCTGTCAGCAATTATCTCTAGATAAGGCATAAACTAGAAGTGAACTGGGAAAACGTCCATGTATGGTCACTCCACCCATGGAAGAAATTTTATTTGGTTATGTGCTTATGCTATATCATAAAGAAACAAGGGCTAAAAATTAATGAGTTGATCATCTATCCAAAGAAGTTAGAAAAATAGAATAAACCCAAAGAAAAATTATTGTACGAAAAGCAGAAATCAATGCAATGGAAAACACCCGATAGAAAGAGTAAGTAGGCCAAAAATTGATTTGTTGAAAAGATGATACTGTCTGCCAAGACTAAGAAAGAAAAAAAAGTCTAGATAAATAATATCAAAATTGAAAGAGACAATTACTGATGCTAATGAGATTTTTAAAAGGACATCAATGTTACTCATTTGCTGAGTAACTTCAATGCTAAATCCCAAGTATAATGTAAGAAAAAAATTATACATTAGTCTCAATCATGAATATAGACATAAAAGTCCTAAATATATATTAGAAAATCAAATTCAGCAATGCACAAAAGACAATACAGAATAAACAAGTTAGGTTTGTCACAAGAATGCAAGGCTGGTTTTACACAAATCAATGCAACTTATCACATTAAAGAAATTAAGGAGAAAATAATTATATCATCTTAATAGAGGCAGACAAAAATGTTTGATAAATTTCAACAATAAAATCTTTCAGTAAACTGAGGATAAAAGGAAATTTCCTTTAGCTTAATAAAAGGAAACAAAAACCCTATAGTAAACATGATGAAATGCTTGAAAACAAGCTCTCTTAAGATTCAGAACTACAAAAACCTTGCACTCTAACCATTAGAAGCACATTATTCAGTCTGTCAAAGAAGTTCCATTAGGTATCCATGCAACTCAGTTTTGGATCCCAAAGTGAAGTTTTGCTGCCACACATAACATGCTAATAACGGGCACATAGATAAGA
Source organism: Perodicticus potto (assembly GCA_963574655.1). Classification (NCBI taxonomy): domain Eukaryota; kingdom Metazoa; phylum Chordata; class Mammalia; order Primates; family Lorisidae; genus Perodicticus; species Perodicticus potto. The sequence goes on along the minus strand of CAUYRH010174761.1, from coordinate 27,302 downwards.
GGAGAGATGTGTCAGACACATTCACTTTATTCCAGGTCAGGCTACAAATGTGACTCATAGTCAAGTTCTCTGCTCTCTAAAAACTACAAGATCTGAAGGACATAAATGAACAACAATTTACTTTAAGAGTAATAGTCTTCATGAGAGAAAACAGAAATGAGAAAAACTTGAATCTATTAAACTTCTTAATTGAGCTAGAATTTTATATAGTTTTTGTTAAATCAAAATTCCAGAAAACTTAGCTCATGCCTTTGAGCTCTGAATCTTTGATCATAACCGTTGAGGAAGAAAACTTTCTCAAACAGGTTAGGCCACTTCCTCCTTCAGAAGACATGCACACAAGTGGCCTTCTCCTAAAGCTCCTGGGGCCCTATGTTCTGACTATCGATTACAGCATACTAACCTACTACAACACTGATGCCCCTATGGGCTCTACAAAAGCAGAAGATTATTTCACCACAGAGGCATTTTCTTAAATTTTGTGCCATTTTGCTTCTTTCCTTGACTTTTTCTTAGTGGAACCTCTCCTTTGGAATTATGGAACTTTCCTCAACTCAAGATGCAATGAGATATGGTATAATAAAAGCTAAAAATACATATGGACAGTACTATGGGAATAACGTAGGAATATTTTCTAAATTCCTCTACTCAGCACGTGTAAGCATCATAAATAACATCATGAAAAAACTCACAAGTTTGGGATGGCTAAAGGAAAAGCACTCCTCTTCTAAGAGCAACCGGTCTTGCAGGATAAATGGAACATGTCTGAACATGCCAAATTACATGTTTTTTCCTCTCATTGCAAGGAGGAAATTACCAATATAAATCATGGTTTTAAAACACACTATTTTTGTCTAAAAATAAACGGAACTTTCAAGAATTATAGGTAGTATACAAAATTACATAAAACATTAAGAACGTCTACTTTTTTCTTTCCTTATTATCATTTTAGAGGTAGGGTCTCCCTATGTTGCCCAGTGGCTATTCACAGGCATGACCCCAACACTGATCAGCATAGAGTTTTGACCTGCTCTGTTTCCAATCTTAGGCAACCTGGTGGTGTCCTATTCCTGGGATGTCACCATACTAAAGCGGGATTTGGTGTGGACATTTTATCAGCATGGTCAGTCCAGCCTAGAACTCTTAGACTCAGATGCTCTGTACATCTCAGCCTCCCAGACTAGCCTCTAGAGTAGCAGGGGCTACAGATATGTGGCACTGTGCCTGGCCAGAATGTACTTTTTTTTTTTTGAGACAGTCTTACTTTCTTATCCCTGCTAGAGTGCTATGGTGTCATAGCTCACAGCAACCTCAAACTCTTGGACTCAAGAGATTCTCTTGCCTCAGCCTCCCAAGTAGCTGGGCCTACAGGCGTCTGCCACAACGTCTGGCTACTTTTTAGAGCTGGAGTCCCACTCTTGCTTTAGAGACAGCTGGTCTCCAACTCCTGAGTTTAGGCAATCCACCTGCCTCAACCTCCCAGAGTCCTGGGATTACAGGTGTTTTGAGCGACCACTTCCAGGCCCTAGGAATGTACTTTTGACTAGATCACAATTTAGTTGTCTGAAGTATAATCCTAGCAAGTTGTCATGACTACCAATAAACAGGTATTGAGGATAGATAAGATACGGGGCTAAACGTGGTCTAAAAAAAGGATCTATCCGAATCATGGTTTTAATCCTCAAAGAGCTTACTCTATTCATCTTAACAGAGAAGGCATACTGAGCAAAATTAAAAAGGTATGTGTTAAGGACATGGAATTAAATGATGATATAGGAATTTTGTAAGATTTTGAAGTTTAAGAGATGAATGAAGTTTGAGGTTCAAATGGATTTATCAAAGTCACTTACTCAGCTTTTAGTAGACATTAGTGGATGTTAGCAATCTGAAAAAAAGTCATTATCAAAACAAATGGTGTGGCTATAAATGATGTGGTCATAAGTTAATGTTTGGTTTTTGCCTGTAGCACCCTATTTAGCAGTCTTTCAGATGCTCTGAGGCCTGATTTCTTAACTGTAAAATGGAGTTTTTTTCTACACTGCCTCCATCAGAAGGCTGTAAAATTTTCAAGTAAGATTGTAATTCTTTTTATCCTGAAAAATATATCACATACTTGCATTAGGGGGTTAGTTTTGAATAGTCCCTCTAATTTTAATAAAAAGTTCTGAGCAAAGAACAAACCACAATTACTAATAAAAGGAACCTGCCCCACTCTCAAGGAGACATAAAAATTATTAAATGTCTCAATATTAAGCTTGATACATACACATGACTATAATTACTATTGCTTTCGCAAAATCAAACCAGAAACTTTAATCTGTTTCATTGTTCTGCTATTCAGTGTCTATAAGCAAAATCACTGCCATGTTTTTGATGTATTTTGTGCAACACAGATATTAGATGGATAACCTTATTTTTATAGATAAGGAGACTAAGAATGAAATTTAGAGGACTGGGTCATATTATATATGCTTTTTTTTTTAAAAAAGGTGAGCTAGAACAGGGATTTAGGGTAGAGCTAGATCATGATTTCTCAAAGTATGACAGTAATAAATCTAGACTTCACCCAACACCCAGAGACACAATCTCTCACTGGACTAAGGAATTTGCATTTTAAAATCCTCGGTTTCCACCCCAGTGAGGACTCCTCTGCACTTTCAACTATGAGACTATGGTGCTCTAGCACAGACTCCCAACCTCTCAGTGTTGTTTTTTGTCAATTCAGGAACCTACAGAATATTTCACCAACTTCCCCCCAATTCTCTCAAGGATCTCTGTATCATCCCTGTGTGTGTGTGAGTGTGTGTGTGTGAGGTCTTTTAATTTCAGGATCATCATTCCTAAAGGCAGAGTGTAAGAGGAATTAAGTCAAAATGGACAGGCAGACTTCAGGGAGGAATCACCCTGAAAAAAAATAAACACCTATTTTCAGGTTCCTGCCTCTCTCTTTGGACATTTGCAGGTAGGTAACTTATAAATCTCAGTAATCCAAACTTCCCCTTTTTCTTGAGAAGGTTTGGTAACCTGGAGACAAACTCAGTTCACAACAGACTCAGGGGACCCTGTCTGCCAGTGCTGCAGGGAAGACAAATAACCTTTAGCAGAATTAGAGTATTTCTCCTCACAACTCAGCCCATTAATGCAGTATGTTATGTAAGGCTCCTGGATAAAAAACAAGGATTGAGGAGGAAATATTAGTAAATGACATTTAACATGAAATAACGAATATAAAGTTTACTAAGCATTTAAAAACTGAAAATATATCCATCCTATCCCTCCTCCTCAATTAATTACCCTCAGAAAATCAGCAAGATGCTATTTAAAAACATGAAAAAACTATTGAAATAAAAAATGGTATCTAGGCCAGAGCTAACAAATTGGCAGGCCCAGCGGTGTAATTTTGCCCTCAGGGAGGTTTTGTTTAGTCTGCAAAGTGTTGTTTTTCATTTGAATTAGTCGCCAACTTAAAAAAAAAAATCTGCAATTTTTACATAAAAAAACAAATTTCCAAATTCTTGAAAAAGCACAAAGTTGTTAATGCGTGGTAACAACTATCAAAAGCTTATTGGCAGCTGTCTCCTCCAGATGAGCTCCCAGTCACAATACAGGCCCATTCCTGAGCCAGCCTCCCAATGAGTGCTCACCCCTTGGGCACTGAATAAATAGCGTGAGTGTTTGCAGCTCCTGAACCAACCAAGAGAATAAACACCAACCAGCCACATTATGCAGATATTGTGACTTTCACAGCGAAGAGGAAAAGGGATCAGAACCAGACAAATGCCTTATAATGATCTTGCATTTCATCTAGAAATCAAGGTGACAGTAAATATTGGTAGTTATGTTGCTTAGACCAGGCCAAGGAAAGATACTTAATACATTCTCCCTTCTTCTGCCCTATTGCTGCCATACCTACCCGCAAAGCAGAGCAAGAAAAGACAGAAATGAAATCCAATGGTCTCCATCTTGCATCCTTATTAACATCATTGAGCACTCTCCACTCAAGGTTATCTCCTCATCCCAGACAGACTGGAAATAAAAACGACTGGCCCTGAGAACATACTGTATAAAGGAAGGACACGAGCATGCAAAATTCTGGAACATCACAGATAATGGACCTAGAAGGCTGGGACTTCAGAGGTCAATTCTGGTGTGCGCAGGAGGTTCTCTATATACTTTTGTTTGATTAATGAATGACCCTGGACAAGTTACCCCATGCCCCAATTTCCTTATGAGGAATGTGAAACATCCTGGAGTGTAAGAGATTTCTATCTTAAACATAGATGAATAAATAGGCTCCTAAACTACTCTCTTACTGTTAAGATGTATTAAAATCAGATGAGTAATAACACCTGTTAGATAATTGCACCACTTCGGCTCCCTAGCCCGATCATCAACTGAAAAGCTCAAACTTATGGCCCGCCCCCTACCGCTCTTCACGCCAGAGCGGTAACACCTTACTGGCTGTTCAACCATCCCGACACCTCCCCTAACCGAGTCTATATAAGATGCTCTTGTCTTTTGTTCCCCCTCTCTCTTCACTTCTCTTCTCCTCCTTCTCTCCCCCCTGTCCCCCCGTGTGTCTTCTCTCTCTCTCTCTTTCTCTCCCCCCGCCCTTAATGCTGCTCTGCAGCTTCCCCACCAATAAAGACCTTTCGTACAAGCCTTAGTGGTCTGTGAGGTTTTGTGCCAGTCGAGTGCCATCTTTCAACACCTCCTGTAACTCAGCTATCTTTCCCAATGAGTTCAATTCTAGTATGTGGTATCCAAGGAAGAGCCAGGAACCTGTCCCCAGGAGGGTCAAGACTGTGTGTCCTGGGCAAGTCCTCCTCCAGCTCTGTAAGGCTGGATAGGACTTAATTCTTTCTTCCTTCCTTATTCCATAAGGATGTTGTGATGTCCAGAAACCATTTGGAGAACCTTGGGGACAGGGTGGTAAAAAACGGATTATATTCATATTATTATTATCCTTCACAAGACGCCTCAGTGCAAGAACTTGTTAGGTACCTGGCAAATATGACTAACCTCTTCCCCTCTCCCAGTTGAGAAAGAACAGCACCCACCTCTGTTCTGATGGATACTGGTTTTCAGGCATCATCTTTGGCATCTGCAGGGGCTGATGTGGTGGTCGGGGGACCGCGAATGTTTGCTGCTGTGGTCCAGGCTCTGGAAGCGAATGGGGGGTGGGGCCCACACCTTGTACTGGGCCAGCTACAGGGGCTGAGGTGGGGAGAGTTGCCTGAGGTGGGGGAAACAGGGAATTTGGATGGGTGGGTGACAGAGGGGTGGAAGGAGGGGTTAATGGCTTGAACCCAGAGGGAGGCTTCCTATCATAGGCACTGTAAACAGAAAAAGAGAAGGAACCATTAAGCTGAAATGAAGCCATTAGCATGGTAACCAGGTCCAGCAGACCTCTAGTTTGCAGCCCATTGTTGCCAGGAAATGACAATATTAACATAGTTAAATCCCCGGCAGCCCTGAGGGAATATTTGTACCTCTGAGGAGTGACAAACACACTGCGTCACAGAGACTTGTTTAACACTTCTAGTGATTTTTCTCCAAGATAATTTTAGACTCTGCTTCCGGTTTCCTTTTTCCCTCCTTCTAAAAGAATTGTCTATGTGTGCACATGTAGGGGCGAGGGGAGAATTTATGCTTTGTCAGGTGTTCTCTGGTGCCCTCTCCCAAGTATTCCATGGTTCCCAGGAATGAGAATCTCTGCTGAGGGCAAATTTCTGCTGTAACATCACTTGAATTAACAGTTCTTCTCCTCCCCCTTCCAGGCAGATCTATGTTTATCTTCTAGAGCAAAGAATGATTTAAATTAAAGCTTTGTTCCTGGGGCTTGGATATTCTTAAGTAAAGGGCACAAGCATTGGGATTTTTTCCATATATTCTGATTTGAAGATTACTTCTTTGGTGCTTAAAGTTCACATTAACATATATGATAGACATGAAGTATATATTACCTGGCTTGAAGCCACAGATCAAATATCCCTGTATTAGAGCTTCTTTCCCTAGAAGGACTTGGTAGGTACCCAATGAACTGAGCTCCCTGCAAAGCCACAAGGCTACAGCTAAAGGGCTATGCTGCCAAGGAAGAAGGGCACGTTCTAGCCCTTGGAACACACTCAGCTTGATGGCTAGTTCCAGAGCCTTTCTGGGCAGCCTTTTCTTCACCTCCACTTACTCACTTACCAATAGTTGTAGAGGCACTTTTCTCCATAGTTAGCACCGAGAGCCTGCTCGTGACTACAGGACGACAGCTCAGAGGAGGGGCTGTGCAGCTCCCGTTTGATCTTGGTCGGAGGTGGGGCATGAAGCACCACTGAAATCAGAAGCGGGATGAGGGAGGAACAGAGAGGACAGCTGATTAATAGGGAGTACAATGCTTCCTCTGCAAACCTTCTCACTAGCTGATTGTTCTTGGATTTCATGTCAAGTCATGTGTCAGAAAAGCAAAACAAACACATAGCTTTCCATCTAAAGCCAATTAAAAGTTCTTTAAAGTCAGAAATTATCATCTGACACTTCAAATTAACCACATCTTTTTTCCCCAAACTCCTTTGGTCATAGGTCTTGCTTCCCACAGGCTCTGAAACTCTTGAAAATTCTATAGGTGATGAGTCTTCAGGAAAAATACAGGAGGTGATAGAATACCAAGAGCTGTAGACACGAATACTTTTCTTTTTAAAAAGGACAAAATAGCCAAAAATGTGCTGGTAGGCATTTCACATTAACTCATCAAAAGGTTAAAATTTCTATGGCAAATACACTTCCTATTTAGAGGCATATTTACAAATTAAATATAGCATTTTTTAAAAGTTCTTTTTCAACTAATTCTAAATACCTGCTCCAAATAAGAAATGGTCAACGTTAGAAGTATTGCAGATATTTAAATAGCAAAGCAATTAAAATAACAGACCAATCTACCATGTAGGAAAGGCTAGCTGCATACAGGCGAAGGCCTGGCTACCTTTGCACTCACAACATCTGCTCCAGGCCTGTCCTAGTGACCAGCTAACAAGGGCAGGTCTTCGTAACTAGTTCTTTTGTTGAAAAACCAATGATTTCTCCTAAATTTAGAAAGTAGGTACATACAGCTGTTGTTTTAGGTTTGAAAGTCACCCAGGTATTCTATACATGATTCTGAGAGTAATGAGAATTTTTCAAATCAAGGTGCCCTACATACAAGGTCTGACAATTAAGTTCACAAACTCATCCTAGAAAAAAATGCTACAAACCCATTACTGAGTATCACTATGGTCACCTTCAAAGTACTCCCCTTGTCCATCTGGTGACCATCATAATACTCAGTAATGAGGTATGCAGCACCTTTTCTAGGATTAGCTGGTAAACTTAATTGTCAGACCTACTATGACGACAGCTCTGATGGCCATTCCAGAAAAAAAGTTCCGTTCCCAAATTGCTTTGAAGGATGGATGAGGCACTGGCATCAGTGCACAGCTTCCCAAGAGGAATACCTTGAAGGTGACCACAGTGATATTCAGCAAAGAGGTATGTAGCACTTCTTTCTAGGATGAGTTTTGAAATTTAATTATCTGACCTCACATAGTGGCTAAAACCTCCTAAAGAAAAGAAAACCAGATGTGCCTTTTCTACCTTATCTAGGAGCTAAATTGTTTCAGAGAGTGCATTTTATCCAAAAGAGAAGGACAAATTCTAAAGATGCTGCACTCTGAGGGCAGTCTTCTAGCAGTGAGTCTCAACGGCCATTCCCGTCTGCTGCCTAGGAGGGTGGGAGCGAAGGAGTTAAGCTTCAGTGCCAACCACTTTCTGCTGTGTTGAAGGTTTCGTTAAATAGTTAACCACAGTCAGTACTCTGGTGACACACTAACATTTTCATTTCGACTCAGTATTTACTTTCAGGAGTTAGCTCTTAGTGACTTTTGTACTAAGCAAAATTAACTATACGATCATCATTTTTTTGTCTGGTAAGACTGAATAATCTTCCAGAAGAATAATCTTCCAACTGGTTTCTCAGGTGCCTTCTACAACCCCAGATTCTAGGCTCAGCCATGAACACATGAGACTGATAATTCTATCAGAGATGACAAGGTTATAAAGCAAAGTCGCTGCAAAGTCCTGCCAGTGACTGACTGGAAAGGACAGGTTTTCATAATTCCTTTCTTACATAATACCAACCGCTCTTCCTGAATACATGGAATAAGCTGAGAACTAGCAGAGTATATTTAGAAGTCATTAGAGACACTCTCGTGATTTTTTGATGGTGACATCATGGCAACCAACACTCAATTGTTATCAAATGTTTTCAGACATTCAGACACAGAAAATAGCTAAGCTTGTTTGAATGTTGTTAGTAAATGAGAAGGGAGACTCAGGCGATTTGAAAGGGACAGTCACTCCTCCAGTGTGGTGGGTATTCTGACATTTTTCAGCATTGTCCCTGGGTCACTATTCTCACCACTTACCAGTGTTCTGCTATAAAAATTTCAGCAAAATAATGAAAAAAGTGAACGATGCCTTAATTTGAACAAAAGTTATAGGTCTTTGAGAAGTCTACTTTTCTTTATCTGAAGATAATTATTCACAATCAACACTTCACCTAAGTTTGGAAAGTTAAAAACTAAAGTATTATTCAATTTTCTCACTTCAGGTTTTAGAAGTGTCTTGACAGTTACCAGTTCTGCTGATAAAACTAATACCATAGAGAAAACCAAAGTTGCCAAGAAAGAAAAATTTTATAATGGTTTCTGGAACTACATTTATCTATTTAAAAAGAGAAATTGAACTGCCAGGTAATTCTTCTGTCTTGTTTTCTTCAAATCTAGACAGTATTCTTAGCGTGTACCACATCGTTTTCGTTCCAAATTACATAGTATCTTCTATCCCCAAATTGTCTTATATGTGGAATCTTATGTTCTCTATACAAAAGAAGATTTCAAGAAATATTTCTATATAAATTCTATAAATATTTCTTATATGTATTTCTATATAACCCATTCATTCTTAACCTTGAAGGCGGGGACCACATCTACCCTACAATTCCAGGCATAATGTTAGTTATAAATACTTCTTCCCCCAGGAAGTGACCATTTGAAGGAGAGAAGAAACGGACATGGGAGGAACGAGAAGGGAAAGTTTCAAAGACGTGCACTATAGGAAAGCCATCAGGGGCCCTGTGCCTTGCGAGGACAAAGGCTCAGCTACCCCAGAGGCCTGCTGGGCTAGAGGATGTGTGAAGGAGCCTAATTATGGCATGGCTTAGTCACAGATAGTAGTGTATTTAAAGCAGGAACTCAGAATCCCAAGAAATGCTCCCTGCTTTCAGCCTGTTTCCTCATTTGTAAAATGAGGTATGCGATGCTGCCTTGAGAAATAAAGATGGCACAGCACCTTGCAGATGGTGCTATGATGTTGTATAATTATACCCCGTACTTTCAAAAATAGAGGATTTTACCTTTGCACAGCTGACTTACTAAAGATGATGGAGACCCAGGACTATAAAGGATGGCAACAAATTGGAACTGAAAAGGGATCATGAACTCTTAAGGAACTTTGAAAAGAAATGCTGGAAAAGTTGACTGGTTTGAGCTGATAAACATCTTCTATAATTACAAACTTTGAGTTTAAGTGCAGAGTTACAAAGATGGGCCCACAAAGTCAATGGTACCCTGACAATAAGTCCTGCTGAAAAGGGACCTCCTTCTTTGTCATGAAGATCATCATTTATTAATTGAGTATATTCCACAGGCCTAAGCATTCTGGAGGTGCTAAGCAAAACAGACGCTGCTGCGGTCCTTTCCTCAAGGCATGCATAAGTAAGGGAGGGATCTGACTTTTAGCATTTTCTTAAAGATGCAATTAAAGTCAGCCTAGGGTCTCAGTATGCTTATTTCAAGCCCTTACATTTATAGATAAAGATCCTAGGTCCAAAGGAGTTAAAGTGATTACTCGGGGTCCTAGGACTGTTGCTGTTAGGGAGAAGAAGCAGGGGCTTCCCACTGTCATTTTAGCAGTCTTCTACCACACTGTTAGGAACACGAGATATTTTAATCACCTACTTTATACACTAAAAATAGAAGGCATAAACCGTTCTTTCAGCTAAACCAACAAAAATACTACATCACACCTGGTTGAGTGAAAGTGCTCTAGCACAAAGAAAGATGGAGAGGAAGAACTAATACCTCTGGGAAAGAACAAGGAAAGCAAACTGAGAAAGAGGTAGCCAGACAGACTGCTTACTTTGTACCGAGCTGCTCTTACTTGCCTTAGTTCATGCCATCTCCCCAGCACAGAAAGCGGCTTCCACTGTCTCCATTTTACAAATAGGAAAACCAGTCTTAATCTAACTTGCTACAGTATCACAGCTAGATTCTTACCTAAGCAGTTCTTAGTCATTTCATTACACTTGGCTAGACAATTAAGTTTGTGAACTCATCCTAGAAAAAGTACTACATATTGCTGGGGGGCCTATCACAGTCAGAAAAGAACCTTTTCCCCTCCTCCTTCCTCTTCTCTCCTCCTAAGACAAAGACACAAAGGACCTAGTTAGACCCACCCCTGAAGTTAGTGCCAAAGAACCTTAACTCACTAAAGCCCTCCAGGGAAGCTGTGAAATTTTCTCACCCCCATGGCCCCATATAAAAAGGAAGATGGAGGCTCCACCTTTGCACTGCCAGGTGGGTCACCCTCCCCTTTCAATAAAGCTGGCCCAAGTATCTCCTCACCTGTCTTGTCTCTGGGCGCCACCACTTACACCTATCGCATACCTCATTGCTGAACATCACTGTAGTCACCTTCAAAGTACTCCCCTTGGCCATCTGGTGACCATCATAATATTCAGCAATGAGGCATGTAGCACTTTTTCTAGGATGAGTTTGCTAACTTAACTGTCCTCCCATGTATTGCCTCCCCGAAGGAATCTGAGTGAACAAAGACTAAATAAAAAGGGATTAAAATAGAGAAATTGCAGAGAAGGAAGGCAGCACAGGAGAAGACAATGGGAAGAGTAGGTTTTGCCAAAAGTCAAGGCTGTGTTCTCATGTCTACTGCACTCTCCAGCTGGAGGTACACCTCATACACTTAGACCCATGCAAGGACTTAAATTTTTTACTGTCCCTTGTACACCAAATGCCCAGTGGATCTCTGTTTTACCCTTAGCAGCAACTATCATCTTTGACTCCAGCAGCCTTCAGTTTCTGTGATCCTTGTCTCTCATTCCGGTGTTCTATCTAAAAGATGTTCTTCTTCCTTCTCTACACCAGCTGATCAAACCTTTCTGGTCATTTAGACAGTTATAAGCACTTTGGAAAATCTGGGATCTTCTATAGCCAGTCACTGACGAGCCAGAATCCAGTTACCATGGATGGCATTTCTCTCCCTGAAATTGCTCTAGACAATCCTCTTACTATCACTACTGAATAACACACTGAGTGAGCTGTCTGTATCCCTATTTGACTACTAAACTCTTGTTAAGGATCCATGTACAAATACATGAGAAGCTCTGCTTGTCAGGGGCAGGAAATTAAAGGAGGCTAACTGTAAGATTTGATTAAGTCCATTTCTGTGACAATACACAACAAAGTAAAATTACTTTGTAGACCACCAAAACACCATTTTAAATTTAGATATGATACTCAACAAGTCAACCGACTTCACAGCTGCTTTTCTTACTAGAAGAAGCTCCTTAAAAGAGTTTTCTACCTGATACAAGGATTAAAAACCAGGCCTGGGCCTAGCCAATGCAATAAGGCAAGAAAAATAAATACAAGGCAAAAAGATTACAAAGGAAGAAATCTGTCATTGTAACAGATGGTCTGATTGGGTACCAAGAAAATATAAAAATATCTACAAAGTATAAGAATCAGAAGGCTAATTTAGCAAAATCATTGGGTGTAAGGTCAATACATAAAAACAAAACTATTTCTATCTACACTATAAAGTGTGAAATTAAAAAAAATACATTTACAACAGTAACAAAACCAACATATACCTAGGAAAATGTCTAATAAAAGATATATAATATGCCTGCACTGAAAACTACAAAACACTAAGGAAAATAAAAGAATTCTCAATAAGTGGAAGAATGTATCATGTTCATGGATTAGAAAGCTTGACATTATAAAGATATCAGTTCTTCCCAAATTTATCTATAGGTTCAGTGTAACCCCAAACAAAATCTTAGCACTAAAGAGTAATAAAAATGAAGAAATTACAATTATACTTTACAAGATAAATACATTTCACAAATATGCTGAAGCCAGATGCAAAAAGGTACATCCTATATGAATCCACTTATATAAAGTTCAAAAAGAGATGAAGCTAATCTATGGTGTCTAATGTCAGGGGGGAGATTGCCCTTGAAGGGATAATACCTGTTAAGGGGGCAGAGGAATCTTCTTGTGTAACTTATTTTGTGATCTAAATGCTTATACTGTTTGTGAAAATTCATCAAGCAGCTATACTCTTATGATTTCAATGTTACTTCAAATAATTCCTACTTTTATTTTTATTTATTTATTTTTTTTGTAGAGACAGAGTCTTACTTTATCGCCCTCGATAGGGTGCAGTGGCGTCACAGCTCACAGCAACCTCCAACTCCTGGGTTTAGGCGATTCTTTTGCCTCAGCCTCCCAAGTAGCTGGGACTACAGGCACTTGCCACAATGCCCGGCTATTTTTTTTGTTTGTTTATTGCAGTTTGGCCAGGGCCGGGTTTGAACCCGCCACCCTCGGTATATGGGGTCGGGGACCCTACTTGCTGAGCCACAGGCGCCGCCCAATAATTCCTACTTTTGAAACAAGCATCTCTGTCCTGGTTAAATAGCACTACAGAGTTAATACTATGATTTCTCAAATTTTAGAAAATCATTCTTCTGTGATGGTATAGAAACAGTCTTTCAAAGAAATAATCCAATTGTTTTTTTTTTTTTTAAAAAGATAGATCAACTGGCCCATTGAAGATAAATAACAATTCCCTCAGCTAACAAAATCTGTTTCTTGTCTACAAGTACAGGCCTGTGGACTCTGTCCAAGGCAGTGACCTCATGCCAGTGCTAACTGCAAACTTCACTCACACAGCCCCAAGGATCAAAATTTTGCTGTTGCTGAATGTTGTGATGAATGACAGTTCCATTCGAAAGAAATTTTTTTTTAGAAAGATAAAAACCCACCTTGTCTAATAAGGCTTCCCTTTGGTGTTTCATAGTCATCAAAGTTTCAATTTGCCACAGACTTTGTTGTGAATACATAAAACATTCATGTAGCTGCTGAGTGTTAAAGAAATTGCCAATCAGCTATTCTATGTCTGAGGTAGGAGGGAGAAGAAATAAACCCATCCCTATTCCTGCTCCTTCACACACAGGCTTTGCCTGGCCTCCACCAGTTGTTATCCTTCAGGTTTTGTTTTGGGATTTTCCTCTTTCCTTCTTCAGTTTCATTACCTTCATCTGGGGCAGACTCATCTTTCCCCATTCAGCTGTGCAGGGCTGACCTCAGGGGAGGACCTTATTTGGTCACACTCAGCAGCCACGATCCTCCTCCTTTACATGGCAAGTTGTGTCTCACAACAGAAGTTGACCCAAGCCCTGGCACCTGCTTCTGAATGGCATGTCTGTGAGAGTCCGTCTCAGGTGGCCAGCCTATGTCCCCAGAGCCTCCCATAGCAATTCTGAACAAACATGATATGGAATGCACACATATGTGGCCAGATACTTGTCAGAATTCCAAAGCCATAATCCTAAAGTAACAGTCTACTCCTAAGCTTACTCTTCTCTTGGTCACTAGCTTTGGGCCACTGCTCCTTTCTTAGACCACTACCATCCCACTTCATTTCCCTCTAGAGCAGAGATTTTCATTCGGTGTACCGTGGCACACTTGTGTGCTGTGAGAGGATTGTAGGTATGCTGTGAAAAATTTTTAAAGATCATTAATTAAATTATTTTGAAAGAAGTTCAAAGCACAATAAGTATATATACTTTTTTGATCAACATGATTTAAGTGTGCAGAAGTTTAATTACAGGTTCAATCAAGTGTGCTGTGAGATAAAAAGGTCGAAAAACACTGCTCTAGAGGAAGAATTATGTACTGCTTAGTTCCAGAATAGGTGTGGGGTAGAGGGGGTGGGAGAAAAGCAGCCTGGGAATCTGCCTGAACTATTCTTTGGCTGTGGCAGTAAACAGAACATGAGGAAAGGAGGCAGCAGAAAAGACTATCCAGCAGATGGACATGTAAATACAAAGATGGCACTGAGCTGGGTGTGGTGGCGTGTGCCCACAGTCACAGCTATTTGAGAGGCTGAGGTAGAAGGATCCCTGGAGCCCAGGAGATTGAGACCAACCTGGGCCAATGCTGAGACCCTCATCTCTAAAGAGAAAACAAAATAGAAAAGAACACTGACCAAACAGAAATGAAGACTCCACCAGGGAAGAGGGCATGGCCTCTTCTCCTTTGATTTACCTTCAGCTTGTCTGAGTCCCCCACCAGCAAAGACCAGAGGGCTTAAAGTCACCAAAGGGTCAGTATACCCTGTGCTCTGTGGTTTGAAAAGCAGAACAAAGCCAGAAGGTCTACTTTCCAATATACTGCTGCCTATTCTTAGCTTTGGCCTTTTTTGATGAATTTTGAGACAAAGCTCAAATAGCTAGTTAGACAGAATAGAATAGACAGAATAAGGCTTATTTTTTTTTTAAGTTCTACCATATTATCAGAAGAGGTCAGAACTATTTCTTTATTGTAGGACTGCATGGATTACAAACTCATTGCTGGCATAACATGTATTATTAATATCTCAATATTCTCTGGAATTGCTATAGCAGCACTAGTGAATGACAATAATAGTAGATAACACCCTGTTCTGTGAACCGAGAAAGTTCACAGGCAGATAAGGTGAGTGGATAGTTTCTGCTACTTAAAAAAGAATCCTGCAAAAGGAGAAGCCTTTTGGATTTCCAAATCAAAGAGATATGTTCAAACCTGTTTGAACAGTTAACATTGATCGTATCTGGCAACAGTTTTCAAAAATAAAAATTGGCAGTGTTATCAAATTTAGTTAGGAGGCATAAGTTTTAAAAATAGAATTAAGTAGATACGGGAGAATGTGCTGTCTAACAAAGTCTAACAAAGTGAAAGTTCTTAAAGTCTATCTTAAAAGTGTACCAAAGTTAACCTTTGTAAGGATAAATTCTCAAATTTAATATAGTGAAAAAAACATCTGCAAATAGTAAAACCAACCACTGAGCAAGCTGTGACAAAAATTTTCAATGAGTCCAGCAGAGGACCTGCCCTCAAAATTGTACAAATGATCTCTGACTCAGTTATCTTTCTTCAGTGTTTCAAGGTCCACACAGCAACATGAATGTGGGCAGCGAGAAAACCAACAAGATAGGACATTTCTTTCTTCCGTTTTTTTTTTTTGAGACAAAGTCTTGCTATGTTGCCTTGGGTAGAGTGCTGTGACATCACAGCTCACAGCAACCTCAAACTTTTGGGCTTTAGCGATTCTCTTGCCTCAGCTTCCTGGGTAGCTGGGACTACAGGCACCTGCCATGACACCTGGCTATTTTTTGTTGTTGCAGTTGCCATTGTTTTTACCTGGCTTGGGCTGGGTTAGAACCCGCCACCCTCAGTGCATGTGGCCAGCACTGTAACCACTGTGTTATGGGTGCTGAGCCTAGATAGAACATTTCTAAGCCTAAAGTCAGCACTTCTGGATACTGTTTGCATTTTTATATATTCTTTTTAAATGTACCCTAAAAAATCCAAAAACTGGCTGGGATTCTTTAAAAAAGTCAATGCTACAGGAAAAATAAAAACGGAAGGGAGATGGAAGGTAAATGGAGAAAAAAAATTTTTTTTTTTTTGTAGAGACAGAGTCTCACTTTTATCGCCCTCGGTAGAGGGCCGTGGTGTCACACAGCTCACAGCAAACTCCAACTCCTCGGCTTAGGCAATTCTCTTGCCTCAGCCTCCCGAGTAGCTGGGACTACAGGCGCCCGCCACCACGCCTGGCCATTTTTCTGTTTTTACAGTTCGGCTGAGGCTGGGTTTGAACCCGCCACCCTCAGTATATGGGGCCGGCGCCCTACTTGATGAGCCACAGGCGCCGCCCGAGAAAAAAATTCTTAATTGAACTCTAAGTCAAAAACAGTATGAATATCAGGTATAAAGACATTTGGGGACAACTGGGGAATTCTGAATATTACATAATAAAAGTTAACTTTCTTAGGCTATGTAGGAGAATATCTTTAATCTCTAGAAACGCACAGGACAGTATTTGGAGGTGAAATATAATGTATGCAATGTGCCTCAAACGGTTCAGAAAGAAAAAAGTATACATATGCAGAGAGAGATGAAGCAAATATAGCAATGCTTTAAAAATAAATCGATAAAATATATTACATCCCATTTCCTGCTAGATATTTTGAAGAAAAAAAAATCCTTTTTTTTTTTATGGCTGTTTAACATGTCAAAAGTAGGAATGCTAAGAATTTTAAAACCATGCATTCGCACACAGAGAAAGCTACCTTTGGCCTGTTACTAAATTGAAAGGATGATATAACCCTGGGAATCTAAAATTACATGAGTATAAATGTTGGTCATACTTTATGTTTAAGCCAGTGGTTCTCAAATATTTTATTGGCCTTGGCCCACTTAGAAAGGATAAGGGAACAGCGTAGAGAGGGCAGAATGAGAGCTGCCACGGCTATCACTGTGATGACGGTCCATCACCAGCGCATCCACAGCCTGGGTAAGAAGATGACAACTACACCAGTACAAAATGATCAGCAAAAATAGCACCTGCCCGTGATGCCACATGCACAGTAGTGCAAACACAAAAGGATCCAAAATACACACCCAACTGAAGACCACAAAGTATTACTAAGAAAAAATGGAGAACTTCCATTCCTTGTGGCTGACTACATACGCCCGATAGGAGAATAGCTGAACAATTCATTCGATTTCATCACTAGGGTCCTCGAGAGAGCACACGCAGCCATCAGCAATCTGTGAAGGTCGGCTGGATTAAAGTTCTCTTTCTGAAGTTCTCCATTACTTTCTTCCCTCCCAAGCAGCTGGTTTGGCCCCTTTTGCCCATAAAGGCTGAACAGGGCTGGGACCAGGGCAAGGAGAAGCAGCTGGAAATGGGTATCCTAGGCTTTTGCTGTTCTGAGCCTCAGAGGGAAAGGGCACAAGAGCTCCTGGGTTCTAATTGCTTCAACATACCTTACCAGGTTATGAGATCAGAAAGGAATGTGGAACTGAAGAACTATACAGCATTAAACAAAGTACACTGGCTGGGACAATCTCTTATACATTTATGTCTTAGGAACCAAGGCCCTCCACACAACTCATGGGAGACATGACAAACACCTGGTACAACAACTAACACCTGCGTGGGCATAGTGCACACAGGGGCCGAGCTTCCAAGGAAGGCTTATTCTGCAATCTCAAACGGCAAGAATGGCTGCATCTGTCCTGGGCAAAGGCCTACATGAAGAAAGCAAAGCTTGTGTTCTGGGACAGGATTTGCTATTAGATACAGGGAAAGACCACTTCAGGATTAGCACAGCCACATTATTCAAGATTTTTAGAATAGTGATTAATCATGTAAGTGGCTGGGGGTTTTGGTATTAAGGACTCTAGGACATTTTTCTATTTGTCCTATCTCGGTAAGGTCTACAGGACTGACTGTCCTCTGATGGTCTAGTTTAGGGCTCCAGGGTATAGGATCAACCATGAGGTAGCAGAATGCACTACTGAATAATTGTAAGATGGAAGCTCTTCCTATATGGCCAATTACTATCTGTACAATAACACAGGAGCCAAATGTTCCAGGAACTGGCTTTACCAGTTCCTAATTTGGCTCTAGGAATCAGATTTCTCCTATTCAGTAGGGGAAAAAAACAATAGTCAGCAGAAGAGAGGCTTCAGGAATTGGTTTGTGGACAAAAAACATCCTATCCTATTATTCACGATTTAGATCTATATTTGGGGTAATATGATCAGCTCAAGCAAAAATGGTTTGAACTTATCATGACATGGACAAGTCCCCCAAAATAGGGTGAGATACATCAGTATAAGAATAAGACCAACCTAAGATCAATATTCAAATTTTTGAAGTTTCCCTGACCTTGGATGAAAATGGCTGGGGGCTATCAGAGTAAAATAACCAATGAAATTAGAGCCAGGTTTTGCCACAGTGGAAAAAGAAGTAAGGGATGGAGACACCTTTCTTGCCCATAAGAGTACATGAGGTTATATCAAGTGTTTGAAAATTCAAAAGCCAGGACTTTTGGGGGGAGGATTTTTGAAATGCAAGCAGAAGAATTTTGTTCTTGAACTCTCATTAAAGATATAAGGCACCTTGCTCAAAAGACAGGGTAGTGATGACACCTTCAGAGAGCTCACTCTCAAATCATAAATGGGGAAGAAGAAACAAGCAATTATCAGGGGCATTGGAAGATTACTTTAGAATTTTGAAAATGGAAACCCAGAGTGCTTAAATATAAGAGTTAGAAATTAAAAGGGAGGAAACGGAGCTTAGAAAAGAACTAGACCGACTTTGAACATGTATAAATAGCATTAGGAGGGACTGGTGTCTGAGACATCTCTAAGAGGCCACCTGTGAAGGTAGTGGAATTTCTCCCAGAATACAAGAGTTAAGAGTTATTGATAGAATTACCCCCATCTGGGTTTTAATTAGACAAAGAACTGATCCCACAAAAAAGTTAAAACCATGAGGCCATGTTATGAAGCGTCTCCTGTATTTCCTGTTTACCTCAGATAACCCTAAAGCTCATGTACTGGGCTGGTAGGATGTTGCTTTCCCTGGGGAAATGCTGGCTGTGCAGAGAGCTTGTGCTTTGATGACAAGATCCTGCAGAGTTCACTTTTTAGACAGTGAGGTGTCTGTACAGGCCAGTGTTAGGGTACTTTACGCTCTTACTGCTCCCTGGAATGCAGCCCTGGGAAATGCAAGAAAGATTCAACAGAGGAGAAATCCAGCTCTAAAGGTGCCACAGCACATCAGCAATTCCTGTTTTTGGGCAGGGTGGGGGGGCCAGGTTGTAGCTTCTGTTAAACCACAGAACAAAGCCCTTCTGGCTAGAATAAAAGCAGGAAAAGATGAAAATGGTGGTTTTACACTTACAGACAAATTTTAATCTTTGTGGGAAGGGGGATTGACTTGATAAGGGGATTACACTTTATAGGAAAGGGCTTAGGTTGGGAGCATTCTTATACTGTTGGAAGCATATTATTTGAACTGTAAGGTTTGTATTATCTAGTGATTTCATATAAAATGGGAAGGGGTTAAAGGTTTATTTTTGTTAGGCCCAGCTCAATGATTTTAATATTCAGCAAAAAAATTTCCTTCCTCTCCTGCACCCATGGCATGGCATCTCACAATCAAATCACCAACTAAAATACTATTGATCGGGAGATAGAAAACTAAATTGTGCCCATGTAAGTGAGCTTGGGAGGTCACTATGGAACATATAATTTAACCTTACAGGTGGCAGAGTACCACTCAGGCTGACCAGCTGAAGAGGAAGGGGGAACCCCAAATTTCAGGGGTCTTCCCCTTCTTTGCTCCCCTTCTAGTGAGAAGAAATATAATCCAGGTCAAGGATGACACGCAAGTCTTAAAGGACAGATGGGGGACAGACGGTAGGAATAACTTGGGCCAGGAAGAGGAAAAGTGGCCCTTACAGCTGTCTACCTTTTGTGTTGTGTTTGTTGAAGCTAAAGTTGCTCTCACCCTCCAAAGGCTGAGCAAGCCTAGGACATTGACCCTCAACACAGACTGGCCTATTGCAGGTCTTTAGAGCAAAAGAATCACCAGAGCCAACCTATGGAGCAGTTGCCAGTTGGTCAGGGTAGGGAAGCTGGCAGGTCACGTCCTTGGTCATCAACTAGGAGGGCTGGTTGCTCATGGATTTTGGGATACTGGCTTCATTCTTTTCTTCACATCTTTCAGCACTAACAACAATGACACAGGTGATTTCAAAAAGTTTTTGTTCTAAGTCTGGCTAAAACAGAAGGGAAGAGATTCATTGTATAAATGCTCCTTCTCCCCCTCCGCCCAAAAGAAGTGGTCCTTTAAGAGGAGCACACCCCAGGCATATGTACTAAATCAGGAGCATTGTGACTCATGATGGTGACCCGTGGGTAAAAGAATGATTTCATATAGCACTGAATAGCTGCATCTCAATCTTGGGACAAAACTGCCTCTTTCAAATTGTCGTTTCCAAACAGAAAACGTCTATTATCAAATAAGGAAGAAAACTGAATGCCAATAGTAGTAGGGAGATTTTTTTTTTTACCCAGATGAACTAGTTTCAGATTTACTTCCTTTAAGTCCATATTCTTTCCACATTTCAGCATTTTTCTTGAAACAGCTTGAACTTATACAGTTCCCTTTCTTCAAAGGACTCATTTATTCCAACAACTTAAGATTATTGCTTTAGAATTCTGAAAATAGATATCCAGAGGTCTTGAATATAAGACTTAGACATTATGTGTTGGTAGAAAAAGTTAGAAAAGAACTGGACCAACTTTGATTGAGGTCATTGTTGTTTGGCGGGCCCAGGCTGGATTCGAACCGGCCAGCTCAGGTGTATGTGG
Organism: Perodicticus potto; assembly: GCA_963574655.1. NCBI lineage: Eukaryota > Metazoa > Chordata > Mammalia > Primates > Lorisidae > Perodicticus > Perodicticus potto. The sequence continues at coordinate 6,696 of CAUYRH010174761.1, read as the reverse complement.
CTGGTGCCTTAGCCGCTTGAGCCACAGGTGCCGAGCCTACATCTCAGAATTTATGAGTGTTGGAGAAACCAAAGAATTTAACAGTGAAATAAAAGGCTTGTCTGAGTATTCAGAGTTGACAATGAGGAAAGTCAAGATAAAAAGAAGAGGTTTCTCTGGCCCCTTTTGACTACCAGGGGCTGGGGCTTTTTAGATCGCCAGCCACAGGGCTGGCTCCCACCAGGGGGAATGGGTTACTTTCATGCTTAAGAGACCAGCAGGATGAAAAAAGTGAGATTGGCCTGATTACTCCAAAAAGGATCTGAGTCTTATTTGAACCAATACTTTACTATTTTCATTGGGTAGGTTTCAAAGAATTTCAATATTCAACCTATACAAATGTGATAGACAACTATTTGTTTTATTTTCAAGATCAAGAAAGAGGTCTCAAGAGAGTCCCATTCTCTCAAGTCCAGGTGGTCAGACAGGACAAGATAGCTTCCTCTACTGTGGCCTTACATGTATTCTACATGACAGGACGGCTTCCTCTACTGTGGCCCTATGTGGGTTCTACACGACAGGATGGCTTCCTCTACTGTGGCCTTACATGGATTCTACATGACAGGATGGCTTCCTTTACTGTGGCCTTACGTGGATTCTACATGACAGGATGGCTTCCTCTACCGTGGCCTTACGTGGATTCTACATGACAGGATGGCTTCCGCTACTGTGGCCTTACATGTATTCTACACAACAGGACGGCTTCCTCTACTGTGGCCCTATGTGGGTTCTACACGACAGGATGGCTTCCTCTACTGTGGCCCTATGTGGGTTCTACACGACAGGATGGCTTCCTCTACTGTGGCCTTACGTGGATTCTACATGACAGGATGGCTTCCTCTACTGTGGCCTTACGTGGGTTCTACACGACAGCACGGCTTCCTCTACCATGACCTTGTGTGAATTCTACACGGCAGGACGGATTCCTCTACTGTGTGTGGCCTTACGTGGATTCTACATGACAGCATGGCTTCCTCTACTGTGGCCTTACGTGGATTCTACATGACAGCACGGCTTCCTCTACTGTGGCCTTCTGTGGATTCTACATGAAAGACTGCTCTCAGTGGAACACATAGTCAGAATAAGGGGAAACAGTATATTTTTCCTGAAAGGAAAAAAATGCAAAACTAAACCTTAAGCTTTAACATCCTTCTATATTTTACTCCCAACTTACATAATTCTCATCTAAACTGGCACTAAAGTGAAATGTTAACAGTACTTGAAATAGGATTTAAGCAATGTGGAAAATCTTATCTTCAGTTTTAAATTTAAAATTCATCCTGAAAATCTGACAGGAGAAACTCCAAACCCTGGGGAAATGGACTTCTCCCCCAGGAACCATTCCCTCTTGTCTATAGACCCTTCTCCCAGGAGCAAGAAATTCAGCAAGTGCGTCCAGGGTGCTAAGCTGTGACTTGCTCTCTAGCACACGCAGTCTTGCTGGGAAACAGAGCGTTAGCTGCTCAAAATCTAAATGCAGCCTAGCAACACTTGGCTACTGTGTGTGTTTAAAAGAGGAAACAAAATGAAAAATAGCCCTAACTAGGATTTTTTTTCTTCTATTTATCTCTAAGGTCATTCCCAAGGACTCTCAGAATTCAGGTTTTGAGACCCTATCTAGAGCTACTTCCCTACCAGCTAGAGGCTGGTGTTGGGGTTGTAGGAAGCCAGGGTGGGAAGGGAACGCACAGAGACTGTGGTGGCACGCAGACTGTACTCGCCAGCTGCTGACCATAGCAGGGCGGGCACTGCGCTGAGGCGTATACACAAACACATGACAGGGCTCCTTGATTTTGTACCTAGAGCCCAAGAAACACAGTTTGTTTCCTATTCCAACAGGAATGGAAATTGGGAAGCAGGGGCTAAGTTTAATATTCATCAAAATACAATATCCATCAAAACTCTATGCTGTTGGGCAGCGCCTGTGGCTCAGTGAGTAGGGCGCCAGACCCATATGCCAGAAGTGGCGGGTTCAAACCCAGTCCCAGGCCAAAAACTGCAAAATAAATAAAATTAAAAAACAAACAAAACAAAAACAAAACTCTATGCTGTTTTTTCCTTATTCCTCCAGAAATAAAATTCCATGGCTGGTGGGAATGAGTTAAGGAAAAGCAGAAATCTTCTAACTCAAGATATCCATCAGGACAGTGAAGTTATCCTCCTTCAATTATCTTCTCTTAAAATTCAGATTAAGAATTGGGGGCAGCCTTCAAGATCTAGTCTTTTCTGTGGGTGACCACAGGAAAGAGGTTATCTCCCTCTTCTCTTCTACCTTTTAAGCGGGGAAAGTGTAAAAGACTCTCACTAAGTGCTCTTTCAGGCAATCACAAAGCATTTGCAGACATTCCTGTAAGCCAAGTCCTGGACAGCCCCTCTGGAGAAGCAGGCACAGCAGCGCCCTCCTGCACAGCTGATAACCGAGGGTCACCTCCAGAGAGGCTGCACACTCTCTCACAAAAAGACAATTTGCCCAGGCCTGTTCTTTTTTTAATAAGGAAAGGAAGACATGCTTGTAAGGCCAATTTATAGCAAGGGGAATATTTCTGGCAAAAAAGTTCTTATGGCCAAATATAAGTGCAAATATCCTTATTATGGTTGTGAGGATGAAGAGTAGAAATTAAGAAAAGCTCTTTAAAATCCTGAGGCTACTGCACTGGATCATTATTATTAAGTTTTGTTTTGCTTTTAACTGATTGTTCTTTTCATGTTTATCAGCCCTGGACTAACCCACATAGCCCTCTGGGGGTGTGTCTGTGAGCTGTCAGCTAAGACGCTGGAGGATGTGCAGAGGACACTGGACCGAGGCATGTGTACTCCTCGAACCTGGCCTCATTTTGATGGAAAGAGGTCACTTTGGTTTGGGGGTTGCTCAGAGGATGGGTTTTTTCCCTAGTATTTCCTGCTATGTTCATTTGGGAGGCAAAGCATTTCATTAGTGTCCAATGGAAGGGCTGCAGCCTTGGTGAGGTATCCCCCCTATAGCTGAGTACCAGAGTTTGGGAAGTGTCACTTTACTTTTGTTTCTTTCTTTAATTATTTTTTGTAATAGTGTTTCTTTCTTTTTTTCTTTTTGCAGTTTTTGGCTGGGGCCAGGTTCAAACCCCCACCTCCAGTATATGGGGCCGGCACCCTACTCCTTGAGCCACAGGCACCACCCTAGTGTCTCTTTCTATTGCTTGGCCAGAGCACAGTGGCAGCATCATAGCTCACTGCAACTCCACATTCCTGGGCTCAAACAATCCCCTCACCTCAGCCTCCCAATTAGTTGGGATTACAGGTGCCTGTCACCACACCTGGCTAAATTTTTGAAATTTTTGTAGAGATGGGGGAGGTCTCACTATGTTGTCCAGGCTGGTCTTGAATTCCTGGCCTCAGGTAACCCGCCTGCCTCAACCTCCCAAAGCGCTAGAATTACAGGTGTGAGTCACCACAACCAGCCTAGGAAGTGTCATGACATTTATGCAATCACTGTGGGAAATTAAATAAGAGAGAAGGCCAAAGACTAGAGACACCTTTGTCTCTCCTCGATGTTAGTATGTTAGCCTAGGGGAGAGAAACGTCCCCACTGCAGCGTGCAGACACTTGTGTTCTTCAGGTCCGAGGTACAGAGTGGAGGTCAGAGTAGAAAAGTAGGCAGGAATCAATGGGGAGCAAAAGTCAGAGCCCCGTGGGAAGGAGATAAAAGGGTAGTATCAGATCAAGTCTCAACACTTCCCTCTCAAATGGAAGCTAAACTACCCTCTCCTCTATTATGACTATCTTTAGCCAGCCACAGTCTAAAATGAGAGACAAAGAAAGGGGAGTGGGCTTCACTGGCTTTGTTGGTATCTGTAGCAATTCTTTCCCATAATCCCAGGCCATCAGCCTGGCAGTTTGAGGGTTAAAGTCAGCACTTAAAAGAAAACTCAAACCCCATTAAGCCCAAGCTTGGAGAACAGGGAGCAGCAGGGAAGCCAAAGGAAACTAATTTTGGAGGCTCTCCAAGCTGCCAATCACAAGCATATTTCTAACAGTCCCAGTGTTGTTTGAGTTGGTTGTTTTTCCACAGGCTGCACAAAGGGGTCTGGTTATTCATTGAAAAAGTCTGTAAGTGAGCCCCGCCCTCCATTCACAACCAATTTGGAATGCTCCATCCAGGCAAGAGGGGGAATCTGCAGCTCAGCTAGCTGGGGCAGACCTAATAGTGCCCAGTGCCCAGCTATCTCAGCAGGGACACCTGCTCACCCAGTGAGATGTATTTATGTAAGAAATTCAGACACTGCAGGGGCACCTGCCCGCTGTGCACCCTCCCTAGGACCCAAATGACCAAGACCTTTGTGGAAATCTGCAAGGGCATGCAAGTCTACTAGAAGGGAGGTCGGTAAGTAGCCCCTGGCAAAAGAAAAACTATCAAGTGCAACCCAGTTCAGAATCTGACAGAATCTGACTGTAGCTACCAGCTGAGAGAAACAGACTTCAGTGGTATTTCTCCTGCCCCAGGCGAGCTGGTTTGCATCAGGGGACAGCTCTCTCTGGAAGCCTGCCTCACCAGACTTTCTTTCCCATTCATCGCGAGTAGCTACATTGTCGGGAGCCACCTGGCTTCCTCCCCAGGGGAGGAGGACTCTGGAGACACTACTGGGTTCTCTGGCTGCAGAGAAGGAGGGAACGAGCCACCTCTTACGACTGCTTCACAGCTCCTTCTCTTGGCTTCACATCCAGCCTGAAGGATTTAGGATACCGTCCTGAATGCCCATGATACATCAAAAGGGAAGAGTGTGGAGATCTGAGGATGGGGAGTGAAATCTGTTATAAGATTCTGAAAAGTACAAGGCTAAAAACTGGTTTGGTTTCTTAAAGAGATTTTTCCAAACCTTCAACTATCACCGTTAGGGAGATTAGCCAGAGCCCGTCTGCCAACCACATGTCATTTATTTGAAGGAAAAGCAAACTTCTTTATGAAAATCAAATCCAGGAGATAAATTTTAGCTGATGGGTTGTTTCCTTTTTTTGTTTTATGTTTGTTTTTTCTTCAAATGTCATATGTTTACTTCTTCTCACAGCCTGCCCCCATGCCCCTCCAGTGAACTCAGTGCCACCGGAAGCCTTTCTCTGAAGTCTTTCTGAATACAGAATCCCTGTTCCACGCCGTGGCTGTTCAGCAGATCAACCTCAAACTAGTGGCCTTTGTAACAGCTAGCACTTACCCTGCTCCCTGGAATCCTGCACCCTCTGCTGCAAGTCCCCCCATGCTCCCTCCTTCTCAACTGGGGAAAACCCCTTTATTTGCTATTCAGGGTCCTTTTCTGTGGGGGCTCTTCTCCCTTTAACATCTGAGTTGCTAGTCCATTGTCATCTACACACCAGGCCCGAAGGTGTACTTACATTATGGTTATAATTTATACACACGCACTCTCTCTCTCCCCACCTCAAGAGTGCACATACACACGAGGGGCATGGGATCTTGCCACTACTTTAAGCTGAGCCTAGAGAGATAGGACAATGATAGAAACTGACGACCAAAGCCTCTGTTAAATGAGCTTGATGAGTTCACAAAATGAATTTTTAAAAAAGCAACCTAATCCGGTAATGGCATCAGTATGCCTGGCACTAGTCCAGGAGCTGGGAGCTGCAACATGACAAGCCTCTGAGCTCCTTGGATTCCAAGTGGAGAAGCACTATGTGCCAGGGCACAGATGGGGCCCAAGCTGCCTCAAGGGCAGCCGTATACCCGAGAGGGGGCTGTCTGCTTTTGAGGCTGTATGTACTTTACCACCACTAAAAACCGAGAGAAGTATGGAGAGAACAGTCTCTCAGTGGAGAATCACACACCCCACTTCACCCCACCACTAGCAACATTTTTTCTGGGAATGAAATTAAAGCAACAGTACTGCTAGATGGTAGGAATGGCAGATAGTACAGATTTTCGTCTTCTTTGTGCTACCCTGGTCTTAATCTTGAAAAACTGAAGAATGCTGAAGAGCATTGGATATAATGGTAATTTCTTGACTGATGCCAGGATTTTGTTACTTCTGGCACCCACACAAGTGATCTGCCTGGCAGACACAAATGTTAATTCCCCATTCCAAATCTTTCTCACCAAATACAAAGGACTGAAAAGCCTACTGAATTTTATTAGAGGACTAAGAGCAGAGAGACATAAAAGAGTAAGAGAAAAACCCATTCTTTTAATAAATAAGCCTAACTGAATTAATCTGAATTAGCAGATTTCTGTTAAACACAGAGCTTTTTTAGATAAATGGGTACTCTAGGTTTGGGGTTCTTAAGAGTCCTGGGTTTAAAGATCTTAGAGACTATCAGAACAGGAAGGATTTCAAGTCATTTGGCACTGTCTCAGCCAGAAGGTAGTGGGCTAGCTAACAAAAATTTGGAAAGCAATACTGTAAAACCTAGCCTCAAAGAATCCCTCCACATGCTTTCTTCAGCATTCTTTTCTTCCTTCAGTCTCCTTACCTTCAGAAATACAGGCTCCTGACAAGTATAAACTACAGCCTTCTCTCCTTCAAGCCCCTTATTTTTTTTTTGAGACAGAGCCTCAAGCTGTCACCCTGGATAGAGTGCTGTGGCATCACAGCTCACAGCAACCTCCAATTCCTGGGCTCAAGCGAGTCTCCTGTCTCCGCCTCCCAAGTAGCTGGGACTACAGGTGCCCGCCAC
>CAUYRH010174759.1:0-10752 GCA_963574655.1 Perodicticus potto | reverse complement strand
CTGGATAGAGTGCGGTGGCATCACAGCTCACAGCAACCTCCAATTCCTGGGCTCAAGCGAGTCTCCTGCCTCTGCCTCCCAAGTAGCTGGGACTACAGGCGTCTGCCGGAACACCCAGCCATTTTTTGGTTGCAGCCGTCATTGGTGTTTGGCGGGCCCAGGCTAGATTCGAACCCGCCAGCTCAGGTGTATGTGGCTGGCGACTTAGCCCGTTGAGCCACAGGCACCAAACCAAGTACTTCAGTTTTTAATAGTTATAAATAACACTACTTATTTTTATTTATTATTGAGTCAGTTCTGGTGAGTTACATTTTTCTAAGAATTTATTCAAATTATCAAAGCTATTGGCATATGGACATTGAGGGAATTCTCTTTTTCTATTTATAATCTGTTTATCTGTGTTTATTGCTTCCTTTTCATCATAATATAGTTTATTTGTGTTTTCATTCTCCTCTTGGCAAGTCATACAAGAATTTGATGGGTTATTTTTTTTCTCCAGAAGTGGATATGTACATGGATTTTTCTCTATTGTATCTTTATTTTTTATTTTATTAATTTACTCTCTTATCTCTTTCTACTTTTTTGCATGTATTCTGTTCTGTTTCTTACTGTGGATACACAGTTCACTATTTTCGAGGCTTTCTTCTTCTCCAATACAAGTAAGGCTGTAACGTTCACCTTACAAGAGAAACAGGTAATGTTTTGTCGTCATCTAATTGTAAACACATCTCATTCTGCTGTGATCACATCTTTAATCCATGAGTTTACATCTCAGCAAGTGATTACAAGGGGAATGTACCCACGCCATCGCCACCCGACCAGAGATGTGGAACATTAAGAGCCACTGAGGCCGTTTACCTGCCATCACAGGTGCAACTCCCCTGCAGGTGACAATTACCTGACTGCCAACACCGTAGATTCTGCGGTTGTAACCACTTTTGAACTTTGTGGGAATAGAATAGTGCAGCCTATATTTCTGTGCAGCAGGGTGTTTACTCATCGTTATATACGTGAGATTCACCTTTCTGGCGAACGTGACAATAGTTTATGTATTTTCATGGCTGCATCTTTTTCTCTTGTTTGTATAAACCACAAAGGTTTGTTGGGTTTTTTTTCCATTCTATGGTCAAGTAACATTTGGATTATTTACAACTATGTTGGTACACATATTAGGTCAGACAATTAAGTTCATGAACTCATCCCAGAAAAGGCGCTACATGCACCGACTATCTCTACAGTCACCAGGCGGCCCAGGGGAGTACATTGAAGGTGACCGAGCTGTAGACGGAAGTGCATGAAGTGGGTATCTGCACAGTATTTAGTTTTTCAATTCATAAACGTGATACACCATTGCCGTGCTGGTGAACGGCCCAAAGGCTGGTAAGTAGCTTCTCTGAGGAAGAACATGTGTCTTGACCTGTTTGCTAATCACCGTGGTGTAAGCCCTAGTACCGTGGCCAATTTCAAGCTACCAATGTGAACAGAGACTTGGGAAGAAATATATACAACTGGCTTTGTTAAAAAAATTTCAAAATATTGGGTGACACCTGTGGCTCAAAGGAGTAGGGCGCTGGCCCCATATGCCGTTGGTGGCAGGTTCAAACCCAGCCCTGGCCAAAAAATTTTTTTCAAAATATTAACTGGGTACAGATTTTTTCATACAGGCTTGAGTCAGGGCTGGAAGTGTACCCACCACTCCATTAGTGTTCACTGTACACCCCTCCTGCCCTCTCCCCCTGCCTGATTTCCAGCGACTTTTACTCTCCTCTGCGCACTTGTGCACCCATCCATTAGTCCCAATGTATGAGAGAGTGCATTGGTACTTGTTTTTCCATTCTTTCCACACTTCACTTAGAATAATGGTCTCTAGCTCCTTCCAAATTGCTGCAAAAGGCATTTATTCATCTCTTGTACGACTGACTAGTACTCCATGCTACACACATGCCACATTTGTTAATCTACTCATGAACTGATGGGCACTTGCATTGATTGCACATCATGGTGATTGTGAATTATGCTGTAATAAACATTCGAATGAAGGTCTCTCTTCTCGGTAAAATGACTTTCTTTCCTGGGTAGACCCCCAGTAGTGGGATTGCTGGATCGCATGGTAGGCCTCCTTTCGCTATAGGTTTTTGAGAAGTCTCCTCGCTGTTTTCCACAGGAACTGTACGAACCTATGTCCAGCCACAGTCCATCGCCCTTGCTTCTCTCTGAGCATCCACAGCAGCATCTCTTGTTTTAGACTTTTTAATAAAAGCCATTCTAACAGGAGTAAGGTGATGCCCATTGTAGTTTTAATTTGCATTTTTCTCTTTTTCTAATTATTTTTTATTAAATCATAACTTTGTACGTTGATGCATTTATGGGGTTCAGGGTACTGTTTCAACATACAATGTGAAATGCTTGCATTGAACTAAGTAACACATCCATCACAATTATGCTTGTTTCTGAATAGTTTTGAAGTGTACCCTTGCATCATGCACATTAGGTGAGGTCCCCCGAATACTCTATCCTCCCCTTCCCTCTCTCTCCTCTTCCCTTCTACTTTCTGGACTATAGTTGTTTTGTCATTTGTTTGAGTGTATAGGTGGTTATATATTAATTTGCATTTTTCTGATGAGTAGCAATGTTGAACACTTTTGCATATACTTGTTGGTGATTTTTCTTTTTATTTTTTGGGGTTTGTTTGTTTTTTTTCTTTTCTTTTTTTTTTTTTTTGCAGTTTTTGGCGGGGGCTGCATCAAATGTCAGCCTCTGCTCCTCTGTTTCTGTCCAGAAATCATCTCTAGAAATTTACCCACCCAAGCTCGTGAGTTCAAGACCAGCAACATTGAGACCCCGTCTCTACCAAAATTAAAAAACTGAGGCAAGAGGATCTCTTGAGCCCAAGAGTTTGAGGTTGCTGTGATCTATGACACCATGGCACTCTACCAAGGGCAAAAAGTGAGACTCTGGAAAAAACACACACACACACCACTCCTACCAAAATATCAGAGCGTTCCTCTGCCCAAACACTTCCTGTGTACCTTTGCAATCAACCCTAACGACTCAATTCCAGCCTCTGGCAACCACCAACCTGCCGCTGGTCACAGAGTTTTGCTTTTTCTGCATTTGTGCTTGCTTATACTTGCTGACGTTTATCAATTTTCTTATTTTTGTTACAAAGGATAAATGGCCAAATTTGCCAACTTCGCACTTTTCTGCTTTCTATATCCCTTGTCTCTGCTTGTATCTTTGTTGCTTCATACTTTCCTGCTTTTGCAACATTGTTTTTCAGTGGTTTTCTATGTGTTTTAATTAAAAGTTGCCATACACGGTTAGCTAAAAACAGGACCATGGCAGGTGCCCATCAGTCTCTTCCCCTGGGCGGTCCCTGCCGACACGCCCGCTGGGCTTTGCCAGGTGACTTGCTTTGACTCACGAGCAAAAAGCAAATGGGACACAGTATTAAAAGTGCTTCTATAAGGAGCTTTGCTTTCTCTTGCTGCACCAGGAACCCTGAGAGCGTTGTAAAAATAAGCTGACCTGCTGCAGGAAGGCCACATGCTGAAGAGATATGCCCCAGCCAGCAGCCTGCCAACCCCCAGGTCTCTAAATAAGACAATTTCAGATCAGTGATCAACCCACCAGCCCCACCCCCAAGCTCAGCACCACCGGGGTTTTAGACTACTACATGTCGGGGGTATTTTATTGTGCACCCGAAGCTAGCAAATGTAATTGCTATATTTATAATATCATTCCTGTCTTTAGATAATAAAGTAATTTCTGGTCATGAATTTTTCTCTGAGGACGGTTCTGGCTGAATGCCGTGAGTCCGGGTACACCGTGTTCAACATAGTCTGAAATTGGAATGTTGTTTTCTTTCCTTGTTTTCTTTTTGTTATTGTGGGTTTTGTTTCTACTGGTGACTTAAGAGAATATTTATATTCCACCTTGCTAAATTACCTTATAATTTTCTAGCTTTATGGTATCTTCATTTGCAAAAGTAACCTGAATAATGTATGCTTTTTGTAATGGATTGCTGTTTTCTTTATGGCTTAAAAGTTCATCAAATTTTATAAATGCTTGAACAGCTCTGGAAAAGAAGACATATTCTCTACAGGATTCCTACTTCAGTGTCTTTTCAACAATCTTTGCCAGAACATACACGTCATAGGGACCGGAGACTGTTCTGCGCTGCTGTGCCCCAGCACACCAGGCACATAGCAGGTGCTCAGCTAGTATTTATTTGTTGAGTGAACAAATTCTTCTAATTAATAATGCCAGTTGAATCCCATATTTGACTGTGATCATTGATCTTACTAAATGCTGAGAAACGAGATGGGTGTGTTCATGATTTTGCTACCATCATGCTATCGCCAGAGTCTCCACGTATGTTCTAATACTCTTTCTTTGAACTATTTCTGTGTAATGATCTGTTATCTGAAGGTTTTCTATATCTGTGGATCTAGCTTTTATCTCTATAAAACATGAGTTTTGTTTTGTGCCATGTTTTGCCATGAAATCTTCTTTGTTATTAATATTAGGATTTCTGTAAATCTTTTATCCAATCTGTTTTTGCCCCTCAATGGCAGAGATGGGCAGGTGACCACCAATATCCATTCTCTTTTCATCCTTGGTGACAGCAATAATGAACCATCCTTATTTAAAGCATCAATGTCCCCAGCCAAAAAGTCCCAGGGAGCAGGGAGACTCCCGTGACTGAGTTCTGGCCAGCGATGTGGGAGAGGTCTTAAGTGGGACTTGAGGAAAGGGTCATACCCCAGGAGTGGCGTCTTCCTTCCCCTGCTGCCCAAAGCTCCCACTGTCCTCTCAGATGCTGAGCCCCTCCCAGAGTCAAGGTCAGTGACCACTCCGTGACTGCAGAGCAGAGACAGAGAAGCAGAGCTCGTCTCCAGCGGCCACACCATCCCGAAGGGGTCGACGTCGGAACTTACGTTACAGGACAAAACCTACCCTTAGCATTGAACCCAACACCAGGTGTCGGTGGCAGCATCCAGACCCATTCCCAAATCCAGCTGGCGTCAAGATGCCAGTGGCCTTAACCTCAGGCAGAGAACCTGGTACACTCACCTCCCCCCTCCCAGCCCTCATCATCTTCGTTCATTTACTCTGTGTGTGTGTGTAATGTATATAATATATGCAAATTATATATAGAGATAGATAGATATAATTCACAAGACTTTTTTCTTCCTTGAGAATTTTCAGAAATGCTTCTGCATTTAGATAATTCCAATGCTCAAAATAACCCCTGTTATGCCATAACTTGATCGTCACTGAGTTCCTCATTTGTTACATCTATTGCTTAAATGTCATTGTATCTCCAAAAGATAACTAAGAAAGGTTGTGTAAGGATTCTGCGCGTGTATACAACTCTTCACCTATTGCCTGTGCACTTGGAAAGATCCACCTATCCGATCTGGTCAGCCCTGACTAGGTACCAAATTATTTCATTATCAAGATTTTATCTTAAAACGTTGGTGGAACCAGAGCACACGTTTTCTTCCCGCTTGAATGAATAGGTCACAAAACAGACTCGTAGGAAGAACTGTCAGGCTCCAGGCCCAGGCCGAGCTCTCCGAACAGAGTGCAGGAATCTCTGGGTGGAAGATCAGGACGGAGGAGGCAAACCCAGCGCCTCGGTGACCAACAGGCCTCCACAGTACGTGCTCGGCAGCTGCCACCGGGGTAAAATGACCTCACAGTGTACCCAGGGGTCTTGTGTCCTGTGTAGGTGCAAACTTGTGGTCATGTACACGTCATGACCGTGTTGAAAAAAAAAAAACAACAGTCTTTTGAAGACAGGACAGACCTCTCTGCAGCCACCTTGGGCTCCAAGAGAGACTGTTTCACAGCCAGGAGATATTGAGACCCAGGAATCAGGGATTCTTGGTTTATTTCTCAGCTCTGCTGCCAGGCTCACCTGTCTGTGGGGTGAGGGACAGGTATGAGGTCATGAGGCTCACAAGAGAGAGAACGTGGAAGGGGACACACCCCACGGGACCCTGCGCGGAGCGGGCCAGCGGCAGGATCTGGGCGCTCCTGGGCCTCAGCTCCTCCCAGACAAACCCATCAACAGACTTAGTAGGTTTCTGGCAGAGAATATCGCTTTGCCCTTTGGCACTAAACATGCGTGAGAAGGGATCTGACAGGGTTTTTGTTCATTGTGACATATCTTCTCTCTGCTGCCAGATAACGACAAGATTTTCTTATCCATATAATTTAAAATTCCCAGTGGATATGTCTCACTTTGAGCTGGATACGGGAAGCCTTTTCCACCTGATGGATGAGCTATTCCTTTGGGGAGAAAATTCATCGCCCATGTCTTCCATTTTCGCCTCCATTTTGTGTCTTCAGGATTTTTAACCAGAAACCACGGCCCACGTGCGGGTCCCCACCCTCCAGCCACCACCTGCACGGCTTGGTCCTTTTCCTTCCCACATGTGTGACAGCAGCAGCCGCCCAGGGGCTGTCTGCTGCATCTGTGCCTTGTATTAAGGCATCCACCATCATAGTTGTTGTTTATCCAGGAGTTCGGGAACAGAGAAGTTGGGTACATTGTCTGTCATAGATGTTTTCTGATGCCATAACAAAATACCACAAAATGGATGATTTATACATAATCGAGGGTTCTTTGAATCAGGGTTCTAGAGGATGGGAGGTCCAAGAGCATGGCACTTGCATCTGGCAGGGTCACTCCAAGGCAAGATGCATAACATGACAAGCCAGCATGAGGGACAGAGAGAAAACAGGGGTCCAACTCAGCCCCTTATCAGGAGGCTGCTCCTGGGATAACCAGCCCGTTAGCCCATCAGGAGGGCAGAGCCCTCATGACCTAGCCACATCTTGAAATTTCCACTATTCAACACATTGGGACAGCAATTAAATCTCAACATGAGCTTTGCAGAGGATGTTCAAACCACAGCATTTCCCAGGATTAATTGGGTTGTCCAGGCAGAATCAAGATGCTCAAGGGAAAGACCAAATTCTCTCAAGATGGACAGGGTTGTTAACATACCCCATTCCCAGTGGACCCACCCACCCCTGAACCAATGGACATACAAAGCACCACACCCTCTCTTGGTTGGGTGGGAATTATGCCCCCAGGGGTCTGCTGGAAATGTTCTGACCTCTTCTGCTGGGGGACCTCCCACGGGGAGGGGCTGCAGACACTCTTAGGACAAGCTAAGGGGACAGGACCAGAGATGACTCTGTCAGTCGGATGTGTTGTCCAGGCACGTCCAAGGGCCTCCAGCTCCAACCACAGCTCATGTTCAGAAATGACTTACCAAGCACAGAACGCACCCAGTGGGGCAAAAACAAAACATCATGCAGGTGATCATAGACTCAGCCTGTTTTTCTTTCCTGGGCAGAAGCCTGTCCACACTTCAGTGCTTTTACAGCCTTTATTAAGAGAAGCGAGAACTCAGTCTATTTGATTTATAATTGAAAATCATAAACTATAGCATTCACCTGCTGTTCCCATACACTGGTGAAATGATACAAGGCTATTTCATCACTCAGACTCATAATTGGCATGAACCAACATCAGTATGCACCGTGGCGTTCCCAGAGGCCCACTAACAAGTTGATGCAACTGCACAGGCTGAGAGCAGAAATTTAGCAAAAATACTATTTCCTGCTTATTTATTCCCTAACTCCTGCTTCACGAAGAGTCACCAGGATGCACAAGGGCACTTCGTTAGTAGGGTTGGAAGGAAAGCAGGCCTGAGTCCAGCGTGGACATGTTGTCCCCGCAGAGATTCTCTGCTTGAACAAACTTTAGCCAGGCTCTGGAGCCTTCTCCCAGGCCCATCTGTGCACATCATTGTAGAAGCCAAGGTTAGCAAGAGCCCCGCTGAGTCATCTTAGCGGAAACCTCCCACGCTCAGCACCCAGGTGAGGACTGGTGACCCAGGCCTGTCCTCAGCAAGCTCCTGCGAGGTGGGGTTAGTCAGAATCCGCTCAGCCCTGAGGTTCCCTCCTAGTCATTTCCCTCTCCTGACCCCCACCCTGCTCCCCGGCTGCAAACTCTGTCTTCACACTGAGCCCGCTCTCTCTCCAGAACTGCAAAGTCCCATTGCAGTGGTCTCTGCACCCATCTCGATATTCGGAATCAAGTCCACCCCACCGCACCCTACCCAGTGTCACTGAGTAACTTTTCTTTAGTACCGACCAGGAGCCCTTCCCCGTACTGGGGCAGGGACAGACAGCCCTGCCCTCGCCGTGCTTTGTCTCTGCCTAGAGCAGATGGAGACGGCGCCCCCACACCACCGCATCCAAGCCTGACGGAACCCACTAGGCCTTATAAAGCCAGAGAGGACAGTGTCCCAACCCCGGGGCTCTCTCCTTTGGGGTCTGAGGACAGCGCTGGCTGCTGCAGGCTGTTCTTTCCCTGAGCACCATTCCCTTCACCCGCAGCCTTGTGTGGCCCAGACCCTGGGACACAGAGTGATTCGGACACAGACCTGCCGTCCCTTCGGGGTTCCTAGTCAGGGCGTGAAATTTTGGGCAGATAAGTCAGGGGACAGAGAAAGCTGAAAAGGTAGTTCAGACAAGGAGCCCAGGGGGAGATGTGGGCAGATCACTCTGTCCTCTCTCTGCAGAGTCCCCGTTAAGAACGTTGTCAGCATTATCAGCTGCCAAGGCCCCATCAGGACGCCTCTGTACAGCTAAGCAGGGCCCTGAGAATTGGGGACACAGCAAGGTACGGGGAGCTACAGGGAAGCCTGGCCCTGTTGGGTGACAGCAGGTGGTGGGCTACCGCCTAGAGAGGGTGCCCACACTTTGCACGGAAGTCACAAATGTTCATTCACACCACAAGAATACAGGGGGATCTTTTGAGCAAAGATCAGTAAAATGATAATGGAAACAAGTATTTTGTATACCTATGATCTAGGAGACATGGTATCATTTGTAAATTTTTATTTAAAATATTAACATGCAGTGAAGTGACCATTTTGGTGTACTGGTCTATGAGATCTAACACACCCACCCAAGGATTTGAGTGACCACGTCATAACTGAGGCAGAGAACAGGCTCGTCACCCCCAGGACTCCCTCTCCAACTGTCCCCCTCACAGACGCGTGCACACACCCACCCGTCACCCCCAGGACTCCGTCTCCAACTGTCCCCTCACAGACGCGTGCACACACCCACCCGGCCCCTGGCAACCACGGATCTGCTCTTTGTCATTCTAGTTTCTCCTTCCCAGAGAGGACCTGAGTGGAGTCATAAGTGAGGCCGGCTTCTTTCCAGACGCAGACCCCTTTGAGATTCATCCCCACTGTTGCTCGTAGCGCTATTCACACAAGCTCGGTGGCACACAACGTTCCTGTCCCAAGTGCACTGCAGTCCCTGCATCCACCAGCTAAAGGACGCCAGGTCTTTCCACATTTTCACCATTACAAGGAAAGCTGCTGAAGTATACACGAGTGCAGCTCTCGTTTCCCTCCGGCAAACCCCGGGGACGGGACTGCCGGCTTATATGGCAGGTGGATGTGCAACTTCCCCAGAAGCTGCCGACCCGTTTTCCAGAGGAGCCGTGTGTAGAGTAGTGTTGTGTGTTCCCAGCTGCTCCCCACCCTCCCCAGCACTAGACATCGCCAGACTTTTAATGCTGGCGTTTCTAACAGGTGTGGTTTGAATCTGGTTTCCCCCGCGGCTGGTAATGCTGGGTGCCCTTTCCTGCGCTTGTTCACCTTCCGGGTATCATCTTCGGTGGAGCACCTGTTCAGATCTTACGCTTTTCTCTCCATTGGGTTGTTTCTAATCGTTGACTTTGAAAGTTTTTTATCATATTCTGAATAGAGATCTTTTATCACATATGTGATTGGAAAGTACTTTCTCCTAGTCTGTAGCTTGTCTTTTTGTCCTTTTAACAAGGCCTGTCACAGAGCAAAACTTTTTAGTTTTGATGAAGTTTTATTTATCTTTCCTTTTTTCTTTTATGAGTCATGCTTTTGGAATTCTTTGCCTAGTGGGTCACAAATATTAACTCCTATTTCTGCCTCCTAAAAATTGTGTATTTGAACTTCTACATTTAGACCTGTGAGTTAATTTTGTAAGGTGCAAAGTTCAAATCTAGACTTTTTGAACATGAATGCCAATTGTTTCCGTGTGATTTATTGAAAAGAGAACCCTTTCCCCAGTGCCCCCTGTGAATAGTCAATCGGATATACTTATGTGGGTCCGTTTCTGTATTTTCTGTTCAGCTTCTTTGATTCCAACACGCGTCCTTTTGCCATAGCATGTCTTGATTACCGCAGCTTTATAAAATCAGGAAGTAAGGTTCCTGATCAATTTTGTTTCTCTAAATCAGCGGTTCTCAACCTGTGGGTCGCGACCCCTTTGGGGGTCAAACGACCCTTTCACAGGGGTCGCCTAAATACATCCTGCATATCAGATATTTACATCACGATTCATAACAGTAGCAAAATTACAATTATGAAGTAGCAACAAAAATAATTTTATGGTTGGGGGTCACCACAGCATGAGGAACTGTATTAAAGGGTCGCGGCATTAGGAAGGTTGCGAACCCCTGCTCTAAGCTGATACTTTTCTTTTAAAGTTATTTTGACTACTCCACTTCCTTTGGATTTTCATATATTTTTTTTTAATTTTTATTAAATCATAATTGTGTACATTGGTGCAATCATGGGGCAGAATGTGCAGACTTCATATACAATCTGAAATATTTTCATTGAACTATTTAACATAGCCTTCATGGCCTTTTAATCACTATATGAA
>CAUYRH010174757.1:0-14152 GCA_963574655.1 Perodicticus potto | reverse complement strand
TTGAGTACATGGGATTCATGCTTCTCCATTCTTAAGATGCTTTACTAAGAATAATGTGTTCCACTTCCATCCAGGTTAATACAAAGGCTGTAAAGTCTCCATTTTTTTTAATGGCTGAGTAGTATTCCATAGTGTACATATACCATAGTTTGTTAATCCATTCCTGGATTGATGGGCATTTAGGTTGTTTCCACATTTTGGCGATCGTAAACTGAGCTGCAATAAACAGTCTAGTGCGAGTGTCCTTATGATAAAAGGATTTTTTTCCTTCTGGGTAGATGCCCAGTAATGGGATTGCAGGATCAAGTGGGAGGTCTAGCTTGAGATCTTTGAGAGTTCTCCATACTTCCTTCCAAAAAGGTTGTATCCGTTTGCATTTCCTTTTGTTTTTTATGTGCCTCATATCTTCTTTGTTCCTTTGTTCCTCCTTTTCTTTTGTACTGAGTGAATTTTTTTCTAATATTGGACTTTAATGCCTTTAATAATTTTAAGTTATATTTTTAAAAATTATTTTTCTATTTGTCCTATGGCTTATAATGTACATATTATATAAATCTGGAGTTTTTTTTTTTTGAGACAGAGCCTCAAGCTGTCACCCTGGATAGAGTGCTGTGGCATCACAGTTCACAGCAACCTCCAACTCCTGGGCTCAAGCGAGTCTCCTGCCTCTGCCTCCCAAGTCGCTGGGACTACAGGCGCCCGCCACAACGCCCGGCCAGTTTTTTTTTTTGGTTGCAGCCATCATTGTTGTTTGGCGGGCCCGGGTTGGATTCGAACCTGTCAGCTCAGGTGTAAATGGCTGGCGCCTTAGCCCGTTCAGCCACAGGTGCCGAGCCATATTATATAAATCTACTTTAAGTTTATACCAGCTCAATTCCAATGAAATGTAAAAACTTTACTCCTATGTAGTTTCATTCCTTCTTCTTCTCTTTATAATATTATTGCTATGCATATTATGTCTATGTCTATTACAAACCCAATAATGCATTCTTAAAATTATTATTTTGTCTACTCTGCATTTTTTTCCTCTGAGACAGAGTCTCACTCTGTAGCCAAGCCAAGGCCACAGTGCAGTGGTGTCATCATAACATACTACAACCTCAAACTCCTGGGCTTGAGCCATCCTTCTGCCTTAGCCTCTTACGCAGCTGGGACTACAGGTATATGTCACACTGCTCAGCTAAGTTTCTCTTCTTGTAGAGACAGCGTCTTGCTCTTGCTAAAGCTGGTCTTAAGCTTTTGACTTTATGATTTTCTCACCTTGTCCTCCCAATGTGCTAGAATTACAGATGTGAGCCACTAGGCCCAGGCTATTTTGTCTTTTTTAAAAAGCTGAGAGAAGAAAGAAAAGCAAATATATGTTTATTGAATTTGTCATATTAACATTCTTTTTTCCTAAAATTTTTATGATTCTTTTCATTTATTTCTTTGGATTTGAGTTACTGTCTGATATAACTTGCTTCCTTTTTACATTAGAGCTTTGGTGACACTCACCTCCTTCATGCTATTATTATCTTTATCAGGGAATATTGGATTTTTGGATTTTATAGAATGATAAAATGTCAAACTTATTTTGGTGATTTGCCAAAAACTGCCAACTTTTACTGTCTAAGTATGGATATGAAAAGAATATGAAATCAACTGTCCTTTCTTATCATCACCATTTTATAAAGGAAAGGATATTGTGCCTCCCCTCATCCAGTAGGAAGACTATCATTCCAGAGAAAGAACAATAACTTCTAAGAAAAGACTTCTAAGTCCACAACAGTTTGTAGTGGACTGATGGAAACTTATCACCAATCAGCATTTGGGAACTTTGGGCTTTGATGTAAATAATAAAATCATCTTCTTCAACAAAGTGTATTCAGTGTGAGTCAGGCATTGGTATTAAGCACTCTGTAGTAACTCAATTACTAACATAGTAACCCATGAGGTGGAGAGATTTATTATCATCATTTTCCAGTGAAGAAAACTGTGGCACAAAGATATTGGGTAACTTGCCCAATATCCCCCAGTGGCAGAGCAGAAGTCATATCTAGGAGTTCCAGCTCTAGCATGAGTACACTAACCTTGTGCTATATGCAATGGCAGGGCGGCTAAATGTAGTTCTAGACTGTGATGTGTTAATAGAAGTAACCCTTACTCAGATGTTGGTTTTGTTAGGGACCGTGGAAAATAAAGCTCATTGGTGTGTTCTAGAGTAGGAAACTTGGACCTTGATTATGTGAGCAACAGGTTGAATCTGGCAATAGTTATGGCCTCCTAGCCTATAAACCAGAAAGTATACTGGTTGTATAGAAATATTACTAGAACATGGTAGGTGTGCTACCCAACCAGCTGCCAGTATCAAAAGTTTGGGAATAGTTTTTGACTTTCTCTTACTTTCATGTCCTGTCAATCACTGAGTCTTATTAATTCAGCCTCTTCCTCTTGAATATGGAATTAATTTCATATTCATCTATACTCCTCACTTACTTTGCTCCATCTTATCCACTGTCATCCCAACTGGTCTCCTTGTCTCTACTTTTGTTTTTCTCTGATCCATTTATTGTGCCGGACTGAATGAGTTTTCTAAAATACAGAAGGATGAGCCACTGGACAGGCATGGTGGCTCATGACTATAATCCCAGCACTTTGGGAGGCTGAGGCAGGAGGATAAGGAGTTCAAGACCTTGTTTCTACAAAAAGATAGAAAAATTAGTAGTATTCCCAACTACTCAGGAGGCCAAGGAGGAGGATCACTTGAACCCAGTAGTTTGAGGCTGTGATGAGGTATGATGACAGCGCTGCATGTTAGCCTGGATAACAGAGTGAGTCCCTGACTCAAAACAAACAAACAAACAAACAAAAATCCCCCCAAATCTAATAAAACTCAAACCTGATGATGTCACAACCCTTCTTACACCTTTATGGCTTTCTGCTGACCTCAGGACACTTTCCTGGACGTTAGGCCACCTTCTACTCTTCTCCATCTGTCCCTCTGTCCTTCTCCCTTTATCATTCTAGTCTCCAGGCATAACACATGGTTTTCTCAACATTCTTTCTTTTTTTTTTGAGACAGAGCCTCAAGCTGTCACCCTGGATAGAGTGCTGTGGCATCACAGCTCACAGCAACCTCCAACTCCTGGGCTTGAGCGAGTCTCCTGCCTCGGCCTCCCAAGTAGCTGGGACTACAGGCGCCCGCCACAGCACCCGGCCATTTTTTGGTTGCAGCCGTCACTGTTGTTTGGCGGCCCAGGCTGGATTCAAACCCGCCAGCTCAGGTGTACGTGGCTGGCACCTTAGCCCATTGAGCCACAGGCACCGAGCCAACATTCTTTCTTAATAGCTACTTATTTAAACTAAACCCAAACTCATCTTTACCAAGATTTAAAAATTGTGATCATGAACATGTGACAGTTTCCTAGGGCTGCTGTAAAAAAGCACCACACACTGGGTGGCTTAGAACAAGACCACCAGCTTTCCTGGTTCTCCAGCCGGCAAATGGCTCATCATGGGGCTTCTCAGCCTCCGCAATCATGTGAGCCAATCCTTGTAATAAATCTCTTAGACACCTATAACTACATTATGTTGGTTCTGTCTCTCTGGAGAATCCTGGCTGATACGTCATCCTCGTGTGCCTCTCTCCCTTTGAATCTGGGTGGGACCTGGGATTCACTTGTGGAAAAATGGGAGCTATAGGAAAGTTTAGAGCTGGGTGTTATTCAATCATTATCAAAACCCCAGAACTGATGTTTTGGGGGGAGAAGGTTAAGATGTTGGCAGCTGAGGGAAATGTCTTCTCTCCCATAGCCAGAATAATGAGATACTGTTTTGGGTGTTATATCTAGACAGAGGTTTGTAAAATGACCCAAATCATCTTCTTCAGGAGCCAGAGTTCAACTTCTGAAGCTTTGAGGGATTACAGAGCTTCATGGAACAAGATACCCAATTTCTGTTGGTACAGGTATATATTTTACGAGCTCTTTGTGAAAATGAGACTAAGAGGAACATGAATGAAAGTATCAAATATTCTAAAGCACATGTGGATTAAGTTGGTGAAAGGTGAAATTTCTGTCCTTCATGAGTCAATAATATCATCTTTTAAAAAATTAGAAACTTTACCTGGAGGTTTTTGAATACTTAAAATACATGGTCAAAGTGATAAAAGATGTGTTTTCTTATCTGAGTGCAGTGACATCTTAAAAGGCTTCCTTTGTTATATCTAAACTTGCATGTCAAAAAATTATTCTCTGCACACAGTTTGTTCTCTATTTTGGCAATGTTATTGTACAGTAATGTTGATACAGTGTGAGACAGCACACTTTTAAGTTCTAAACTACGATTGTTGGACAAGAATTTTGACAATGCCAGCCTAATCTCTTCTGATTGGTGCTATGTTGATATCGCCTGACAACATAAGCCCATGCTGGAATATTCTAATCCATCACCTGGCAGAAGAAGCATTTTATCTTGAGCTTTATGGGAAGAGAATCCATTTACATCTGTGTTTCAAAGTGAGTTTTCCCAGGAGTGTGACTGCCCCAACCTGCCACCCATCTCTTCATAAGGAGGGATCACAACAGGCAATCTGAAAATTAAAGAAACAGCGACATGTTTCTGTCAAGGTGTCTGTGCTTTTATTCAGAGTGGTGACCGTTGTTATCTTTCAGATCTCGCCTTGGTTTTCTGTTTCTTTATGCAGCCTCTATCATGTGGAAAAGTCTGGGCCTAGATATAAATCTTCACAAATGGCCCCTACCAGAATCAGGCACCTCAGCATTATGCCTGGAAAAGTTTAAACAGTAAAATCACCAACTAAAAGCACAACAGAGCAAAGCTTGGTATTACATATATCAGGAAAAGGATGGTTGCTTTTCCCAGGACAGCGGAAACAAGAAGCTAGTGGATGGCCTTGTTTGAGCTCAGTTGGGGACTTGTGCTTTGGGTGACTCACATTCTCCTCACTTTGTGGACGCCCACAAATGACTATGGGACTCCAAAAACTGATTTGGGGATTACAAGTTTTAGTGAGCAGGTGAGTTTGCAAATACTGGAATCTGCAAATGTATGGACTGTGCTTATGGAATTTCTTGTAGTCCTCATAATAGCTCTGTATGTGGGATCAGATGCCTATGTTCTTGACTATTCCATTGAGCTGCCCCTCCATTGCCTTTTAACTTTTAAATGAGATCATGTGAGTAACAGAATATTATTTGAACATCTGATTTTCTCTTTTGCACAACTTTGACTTCTGTCTTTTCCCCCAGAGGTATCTGTTTGTCTCTGAGAGGATTGAGAAGTTCCAGCAGGGATGCTTAGAGAAACAGAGGCAGTCATTGCAGGCGGCCCTTTTATAGTGCACATCAGTGGCCAGATACTGTCCTCTGCGTTTTGCGTGTGTTAATTCAGTCCTCGCCAGAGTGCTACCAATAGTTAGGGCATGAGCCCAGGCAGGCTGGCCAGAGATCCTGCTATTTACCCCTGTGCTTTAGGGCACCCCTCAGCAGTCCGCTTTTGACACACAGGGCAAGATTTTATTAGTTCAGAGTAAAATGTATGCTTACAGAAGGACTTTCTCAATTTTCTTTCTCCCATATCAAGATCTAGGTCTGGTGATAAGGGATTTCCATTGTTAAGGCTGCCTCTTCACCTTTTGGGCCTAGTGTCTCTGAATAACTGCAGTGTAGGGTGAATCCAGTCAGACTGGAAAAGATAAAAAGCTTGCCCTTGTCTCCACAGTGGCCTGCAGGAAGGAGCAGGGAGACAGAGGGAGGTGAAAGCAGAAAAGTATCTGGTCCCTTGGGTTATGGCTCTGGACTTATTCCCCTGTTGCTAATCAAGGTCGAAATCCTGAAGGGGGAGAATATTAGATATGTTGAGAGGACAGTGGAAAGCAGGTGACCTGAAGGAAATAGACTTGCAGGATGCTCTCTGTGTCAGAGAACATTGTCACTATGGAGAGATTAGGCAGAGAAAGACCCGAGTTAGGGCGGCTGAACATAGTTCTGCAGGATGCGCACTGCACAACTCAGAAGGTCATCGCTCACAGAGACTTTGCTGGGAATGCCCTGTCCCTTCAAGCTGTGCTCTGGGGTGTCCTGGCCTGCATTGGCTTTCTAGAGTCTGTTTTGGTTCCTGTGTGATCTTGTGATATGGGAGTATCTGGAAGCTCCCCTGTGCTTTCTGAAGGTACATGGGTGATATCCCCTAGCAGTCCACACTATCAGAATAGATAGTCTAAGCTTGATGAAGCTGAAATTAAGGGCCACCGGCTAGTTCCCTGAACCAGAAATCAAATGGGAGTTGTGTGCAGACCTCAAATGGATGTGCTGTGCTGGGGGTGCAGAAGGAGGACCAATTTAACCAAAAGGGCATGGTGGTGTTGAGAAAAGGGATCACAGCCTCATAGGCCACAGATGCCCACAGGGTGAGCAGTGACCAGGTCAACATAGGACCCTACTGCTGTAAAGGCCAGAAAGGACTCAGAGTTGAGTACACACCATGCTTTGAGGACATTAAAATGAATAAACAGTATGTCCTATTTTCAAGTTTCTTATAGTTTCATGGGAAAGATAGACTGAAATAAATGCAACTAAAGTTTGATAAAGTGATTAGAAGTTTGCTCAAGATGATGTTGGGGATATAATGGAAAGTGTAATCAGTGCTCATGGCAGAGTAGACAGGAAGTACTTCACAGGAGACACAATGCTCTAATGGGTTTTGAAGGATGATTAGGAGTGTGTCAGGCTGACTAGGTGGGAGAGGCGCAGGCAAAGGTATGAGCTCGCAAAGCAGAGGGACCAGTGCAAAGCCATGGGCATGTGAGGGAATCTGGCCTTTAGACTCTACAGGCATGGGCAGAACTGGCCTCTGGAGCTTACAGTGAATGAAAGGGCCTATGCTTGGGGTTTGATGCTCTGTGCTCATAGTCTGGAAATTATTAATACTATTGCCTTTGATTTATGTTTCTAAGTGCAGTTGATGGGACAATGGAGCATGTGTTTGGGTGTTGGAGCCTTGGCCCACCCATGTTCCTCCCCAGAAGCAAATCTTGGCTGCCTGTTCCCTGTGTCCTAGAGCCCTGGGTGCTACCTCATCTCTTCTGCCTTCCCTTGTCCCCTACCCCACCCCACCTCAGCCAGTAACTGCTTCATCCTTTTGCTCCAGAGGGTGCCTAGGTATGAGCGAGTGCTGGGAAGGTTGGGGTAGGGTGCACGTGTCCCATGGCATCTTGGAGCAGGGCAAAGCAGTGTTACTGCCTCTCTTGGCTGGCAGCACCACCATGATTCCACAGGTGACTTGGAGGGGGCAAGCCTCTGGTGTCTCAGCACAGAGGTTGTAGTACCTTTGAGGGGTGCTCATACACCATGGATTGGGGTAGCAGGTTGTAGGAAGAGGAAGTGCCTGGCTCAATTTCCTTGACCTGGGCTGGTGGAAGGGGGGACTGGCAGGCACGGGGCTACACATGTGCCCAGTCATCCTGCATCTGTAGGGGCTTGAACTCCACCTGCAAATATCTGGGCACCTTGAATGAGCTCACACTAAATAGTACATAAAAAACACCATGACAGATCCAGAGAAAGAAAGAGGAAGACAGGAAAATGTCTTCTATTTCAGAACTTTTGGTCTCTCTCTCTCTCTTTCTCTGTCTCTCTCTCTCTCTCAGGATTAGGCATTTTCATTTTACACTGGGGTCTGAAAATTATGTAGCCAGTCCTGAGCATGGGGGAAAGGATGAATGGATGAATGGGTAAAGGAGTGAATGCATGGGAGGGGACAGTTCTGAGTATAAGCCTCGAGCCACCACATCTTCCTGTTCCCCATTTTGGTGTTTAGTAATTTTTCATTTCTTCACAGGGGCCCAAGTGAGTTCCGGCTTTACAAATGAATAAAGCTCAAAGTCATGATTCCAGTTCACCTGGAAAGCTGATGAGAGAGCCGAGGTCAGAGGCCCCAGCTTCAGGATTCCCTCCGCTGTTAACCCTTCAGGCACCTGTTCTTTTGTAATCCTCCATGGCCACAATGATGTAAAAAAAATGCAAGGTTAATACAAAAGGACAGGAGGACTGTTGATTTATTGTCTTGGGGAATGTGTTAAATTGTACCCTAGTGGTCTGAGAAAGCTAATGTGTCTTCCAAAGCAGGTAAGTTGCTTTGGCCAGTGACTCACAGAAAAGAATGTGGGGTCATAAGATAGCAGATAGAATGTGGTTGTAGGAGAGGATTTCCTTGGAGATCACGTAGCCCAACCCTTAACTGAGGCTCAAGTGGTGAAGTGACTCACCCAAAGTCACGCAGCTACTACTCTCGCTCAGAGCCAGACCTGACCCCGCTTCTCTGACCTCAAGGCTAATCCTTGTCTAGCTCTCCTGCTTCTGAGTCCAACAACTAATAAAAATGACCGTAAGTCTTGTGGCAAAGAATTCATTTGACATTTACTCATCACTTTATATTTGTAACTTCAGAGTGGTGATTGTTCTTTTTCCTTCTGGCAAGAAACTTTCCATGGCCTAACATCTATGCTGAGGATGACATTTATTATGATGTGAAAGGTGTTAACTAATGCACCCAGAGAGGAGGCGGCAGAGATATATTCAGGCTAGGTTTAGTGGAAGAGAAGGGTGACCTGCCTGCATAGTGCAAAGGTGGCGTCTGTGCCTGGCGGCAGTTAGAGAGCACTTTTATATGGAGCCATAGGTGGTTGGCACTTTCCACAGCTTGCCTGGAAAGTTAGGATCTGTAGGCACAAACTTCTCAGAGGGTGGGCTAGCCAGATCCTTTGTGTCTTTGTCTTAGGAGGAGAGAAGGATGCGGAGGAGGGAAAAGGGTTTGTGTGTCGCTGCTTAGGCCCCCCAACATGATGCGTATGAAACTGGCCCCCACTGGCAGGGTTCCCTAGCCTGGATCTGAAAATGACCAGTAAGAAATCTAGCTTCCTTAGCCTTTGTTGTAAATTGGTACTTAATAGTTATACACATTCGTGGGGTCCAGCGTGCTATTTTGATATATATATATGTTGTGTGATGATCAAATCAGGGTATTAAGCATATCCACCACCTCATACGTTTATCATTTCTTTGTAGTGAGATGTTCAAAACCCCGTCTTTTAGCTAATTTGAAATATACATATGTGTACAATGCAACATTGTTAACTACAGCCATCCTCCCTTGCAGTAGAAGGCCAGAATTTGTTCCTCTTATGTTACTATAAGTTTGTATTGGTTGACCAATCTCCCCCCATTACCCTTTCCCCATCTCTTTCACACCTCTGGTAACCACTCTTCTACTCTCTACTAATATGAGACAACTTGTTTAGATTCCACATATGAGTGAGTTCACATAGTATTTGTCTTTCTGTGCCTGGCTTACTTCATTTAACATGTTGTCTTTCAGATTCATCCACGTCGCCACAAATGTTGGGATTTCTTTCTTTTCTTAAGGTTGAATGATATTTCATGGTGTATATACCACATTTTCTTTATCCATTCATCTATTGATGGACACTTAGTTTAATTCCACATCTTGGGCTATTATGAATAGTCTAGCCTTATCCTGATGTGTGACTGTCTTAGCAGTACATTGACACAATGAGTTTTGTTGTCTGAAGTTGGATGTGAAGGACTTGCTGGTGTGGGCAGTGTGAGAGCTGAGAAAAATCACGTACCTTCCAGGAATAGGAATGCTGAGAAGAAAATGTTCTGGCAAATGGTCCCCTCCCCAAATGGTATATTTATTCTAACCAAGAGTGGGTTTGCCTGCTCCTTGGAAACAATATTTCCTCCCACTAGGCCAGAGGAAATCTTTGGACCTATGGAAACAGCCTCAGAAATCCCAACAAAAGAGGGAACTATGGGGTATGGTAGCTCTATACTTTCTGCACTTGACTAGGTGCTAAAGTAAGCAGGAAAGTAAAGTGGGTTATTTTTCCAAAAGAGTGCTTTTTCTCCTTGGCTACTTCTGGGACCCTGAATAATGGAATCAGGTACTCTTGTGTAGACCTAAGAACAGTCTTCCATGGGACTCACTTCTGGGAAGAGACTTGGAAGGAATTATGTGTCATACCCTGAGTGTCCTGACTTGGAGCTTCAGGGTCGGTTAGTTCTATTCTCAGCCCTACTCATCACCCCCTGGTCCCTCTCCATCATTTGATGCCTTGTGCTGACAGTATGTCCCCCAGCCTAAGTAGAATCTTAGAATATCATGTCCTGTTGATCAAGCTCCGCATTGTGTAGATGGGGAAATTGGGAACCAGAGTTTAGTCACTTATTTTAGGCAATCCAATTTGTAACTGGCAATTCTGGGAGTAGAACCTATGGTCCTTTCTACTATGCTGTACTACCTGGAAACATATCCATTACATAAATTATAAAAATGTTGGGAGAAAGTCTTGAAATAGTAAACTGGGCTTTCAGGAATAGGATTTCAAATAATGTCTTTGGAAAGCTGTTTCTAATTGTTTCACATGAACTCTGGTACCTAATAGCCACAATACCCTTTGGACCCATGCCATGGGATTACTGTGGATGTGAAATGGACAGGTGGCTTGGCCTGTCAATGTTTCAGTTAACAACAAGAAGAAATATCTTCTCAAGGGCAGAACCTTATCTTACTCATTATTAACATCCCAATGCCCAGCATAAAGTTAGCTACTCAGAGGTCTCATGGATTTCTGGGGTTCGTCAGCAGAAACTGTTGATGGTGCCCTCCAACGGGTTCTGAGTTATTTTATCTGTCATATTTCTGCTCTACTGTGATGACTTTGTTGCTTTCTGTCTTAGAGAATTCATCTCACTCTGAGCATGAGTTTCCTCATTTGAAAAATAAGGAAGTCAAACTAAATCACTGTTTCCTTCCTGTGCTAACAGTACATGATTAAAAAAAAAAAAAAGCATGGGCTTTTCAATAACAAAAATTTTGACTGAGACATTGTGTGTCTGTTTGACTTGCTTTATAGACATAATGCAGTGGCACCTCCATAGTTGACCACCTCCTTACATTGACCACCTTATTAAATTGACCTAATTTTCACAGACCAGACATGAATCACGTGTATGTATCAAAACAGTAGGCCTAGTTCCTTATGTTGATCACCTTTGTTTGTTGACCACTTTATAACAGTCCCTTGGATGGTCAACTTACAGAGGTTCTACTACATAGGAAGATGGTTTTATTGTTCTGAAAATCAAATGCATATAGATTTAAATGACTTTCTGATAGTATATAGACCAATCACTTCTTGGTTTATTAGAGAACAGTTTCAATATCCACCATAAAAATAAAAACTGTTTTAATGGTTTACAGAGAAAAAGACCAAAAAATGAATCGTCAAATTAAATAAAACTTGCAGAAGGTCTTTGTTTAGTTTGAAAGGCACATTGCATGTATTTATTTGGAAACGCCACCTCTTATTCCTCTGTCTGTCATACACCATACACAGTGACAATAAAGATACCATATTCTTACTGTTTTAAAGCTGAAGATACTATAACTTATATTTAGGATTGGCTCAAGAATTGGGCTTAGGCTCCAGGAATTGATTTATAACTTGAGGTGAAACCATTAAACTACATGGACTGCTGTCTGAGAGTAAGTATGACCAATTGCACCTGTATTCCTCAAAGCAATTGCTACTAAAATCTCAACTCAGCATACTTTTACTCTCAATAGTATTGAAAAGATATTAATCATGCGCTGCTCCGTAGAAAAAATTTACTTAAGGGGAATTGACTCTACTTTTATATATTCTTCTGAAGTTTAAGGGATGGGGGGATCTTGGAATTAGAGACTCTTAAGAGCAAAAAGAGACCATTTAGTTCAACCTCCTTATTGTAAAAATAAGAAAATTGAGACACAGGGAGGTTAAAGGACTTGCTTAAGGGCTAGTTTAAAACCTTCAGGAATAAAACATGTGTCTACTTAACTCCAAGTTTAGTGTGCTTTTCTATAGTTCCCTGAACTCTCTAGTGTAATAAATAAACAAATCGTAAGATTTGTTGTTTTCTATGGTCATGCTTCAAGTAATGTAATCATGGAAATAATTCATTTTACCACTAAGGAATCTGGGTTTAGAATAAGTCTTTTTTTTATTTAAAAATTAAAATTTTTAATTTATATTCCAACTCTACACTTTTCCTCAATTATCTTTTTTTCATTGAGCCTCAATTATCTTTTTTAAACTTAATTTTTATTAAATCATAACTGTACACTTTTTTTTCTCATTAAATTTTGTTTTAAGGGGTCTCAAAATTCTGTGACAGATTTTTGGTCATGTTGTTTCCATTAAAAAGTACTGATTTTAAAAACTAATAACTTAAAACTGCCACACAAGAAGAAACAAATGGTCCACAAAACATTTTCCTTTCCTTCTGAAGGTTTAACGATGCATTGTTACCATTAACCAGTCTTCTACTATTAAACATAAATGGACAATTGAAACAAACAGTTCTGAGACCGTTCTTCCACCACTGATTAAGACTGGGGTGGCAGCTATTAGAGAGAATATTCATTTAGCCTTCTGAGCTTTCTGGGCAGACTTGGTGACCTTGCCAGCTCCAGCAGCCTTCTTGTCTACTGCTTTGATGACACCAACAGCAACTGTCTGTCTCATATCACGCACAGCGAAACGACCGAGAGGAGGATAAACTGAGAAGCTCTCAACACACATGGGTTTGCCAGGAACCATATCCGCGATGGCGGTGTCACCAGATTTCAGGAATTTAGGGCTGTCTTCCAGCTTCTTACCAGAGTGGGGGGTCAATTTTTTCCTTCAGCTCAGCAAACTTGCAGGCAATGTGAGCTGTGTGACAATCCAGTACAGGGGCATAGCCGGCACTAATTTGGCCTGGATGGTTCAGGATAATCACCTGAGCAGTGAAGCCAGCTGCTTCCATCTGGGGGTTATTTTTGCGATCACCAGCAACATTGCCACGACGAACATCTTTGACAGACACATTCTTGACGTTGAAGCCCACGTTGTCTCCTGGAAGAGCTTCCCTCAAAGCTTCATGGTGCATTTCAACAGACTTTACTTCAGTTGTAACATTAACTGGAGCAAAGGTGACCACCATGGCGGGTTTGAGAATACCAGTCTCCACTCGGCCCACAGGGACAGTACCAATACCACCAATTTTGTAGACATCCTGCAGAGGCAGACGCAAGGGCTTGTCAGTTGGACGAGTGGGTGGCAGAATGCAATCCAGAGCTTCAAGCAGTGTGGTTCCACTGGCATTGCCATCCTTCCGGGTGACTTTCCATCCCTTGAACCAAGGCATCTAAATAGAACAGAAAGACTTGTCAATGTTACCATCAAATCACCACTCCCAGAGCTTTTCAACAACTGTCTCAAAAGTCACTTACGTTTGCACTTGGCTCCAACATGTTGTCACCATTCCAACCAGAAATTGGCACGAATGCTACTGTGTCAGGGTTGTAGCCAATTTTCTTAATGTAAGTGCTGACTTCTTTAACGATTTCCTCCTATCTCTTCTGGCTGTAGGGCGGCTCAGTGGAATCCATCTTGTTAACACCAACAATTAGTTGTTTTGTTAGACCCAAACGGGGGTCTAACGTGAGATGCAGCCCCCAAGAAGAGTTACCACACTCAGGTCGATGCAAAAGCAAGAGGCAGGTTTATTGCAGACGCGTCAGGGTCCCTCAGCCGCTCGGGTGAAGGACCTCGGGCAGCTGTTACAGTCTAGTTTTAAAGGCAAAAACCGCAGGGAAGGCAGGGAGGGGTGAGAGGGTTGTGGTTGTGAGTGAGGTCGTTGGGCTCGAGAAGGAAAACAGCAGTTGCATGGAAAAAATCCTGATTTAGAAAGCCCTGTTTGGAAAGTCCCGGTTGAGTAAGCTAACAGTAAATAGGGTAGGGGCCATCTGAGAGGAAGTTAGCTATTTTTGCTAAAATTTTCTTTTGGGGAAGTAAGCTACTTTTCTCTGCAAAAAATCTCTATTGAGGGAGGGGGCAAAGAAAAGCCTCGGATGGGGTCTCTCAGTTTCACACCCAGTGTGTAAGCCAGAAGGGCATGCTCATGGGTCTGCCCATTCTTTGAGATACCAGCTTCAAATTCACCAACACCAGCAGCAACAATCAGGACAGCACAGTCAGCCTGAGATGTGCCTGTAATCATGTTTTTGATAAAGTCTCTGTGTCCCGGGGCATCAATGATAGTCA
>CAUYRH010174754.1:0-12658 GCA_963574655.1 Perodicticus potto | reverse complement strand
CACAGGTGCCGAGCCAAAAACTGGAAAAAAATTTAAATTATAAATCACCATATAGAAACAAAGCAGGCTCAATTTTAATTTAAGTTTACAAGATTTTAATTGGGTTTCTTCTGAACCATGTTTGCTCACAATAGCTTATTAGACCTGGTGACAACATGGCTGTACCTGACTCCAAGGTAATTAGAGGAATCAAGAACACCAACCTGTATCCATTTCATCAACGCTGTTGAGGAAATCATCTGGGGTTCGAGGGACACTGTAGCTGCTCATGCTTAGTCCACTGTCTGTACTCTCATCTCGAGAGTGATAGGTGCCACTGTAAAACATGACAGTTAAAAACCAACACACAAATTTTAAAGCTCCATTCGAGATAAAGCAAACACCTGCTGAGTAGCAGCATGATTCTCAGACAGGGTCAGTGAAAACCCCTCCTCTCCAAATTTGGAACAAGCACCTTCCTTCAAGGCCATGCATAGTCCTCTGCTATGAAGTGAGAAAGACAAGTTAGTCCTAATTGAAGCTGGCAGTTCTAAGTGGCCAAGGTTCTGCATTCAGTTTTGCATTCTCCTAAGGTTCTGCATTCAGTTTTCCTAGCTGACAAAAAATTCTCTGCAGAGGTTTTCTCTCTGTAATACCATTTTCATCTGGAGTGTGGGAGCTGGGGTTAGCACAGCTCACTTGTTGCAAGGTCTTGAATCCCTAGGTGCGGTAGCACAGGCAGGGGCCAAAACATAAAACTCCAGGTGGGCAGTGAGACAGACCTGACACTAGACTCCTGTTAAATTCCTAGCTCTCCTACAGAGAACTTAAGCCAAGGAAAAACTAACCTAAAATAAAAAGTCAGAATTCCCTGGACTAGGCCAAAACAAATCAGTCACTGCCAGTGAGATAAGAATACCCACAGTCTCTTGTTGCTTCTGTCTCAGGGGAAAAACCCCCAATGCCTCAGCATAAAATAGGAGGCTGCACAGCTCCAGTTGAAGGAAAGATTAAAACAAAAGAAAATGAAAAACAACAAGGTACATCCTTTGACAAAAACATGACCCAAGACAGATTCTTACTTCAGGCTAAAAGAAAAGTTTCCCAGATTTGCATACAAATATGACTATCCTCAGAACACGACTTTCATAAATAGAGCCCTTTCCTAAGCACACAGACATCAGCTGGCATTGATTATAAAATTTTGAGTTTTACTAACTAGAAAATCTTACAGAGAAGAAGTATAACAATTAGGGAATTGTTATCATTCTTATGAGTCTCTGAAAATTAATGTGAACTTTCCCCACAACTTTGGCATTTAAGCAACTAATTCTTTAAACTTACATTAAAGTTAAAAAATAAAAAAAACCTAAGCTTTAAAAATAAGCTTTTAGAATTGCTCAAGGTAAAAATACTCCAACTGTCAATACCCAAACTTCCGCCTTAAATTGCTCAATGCATTTGCTTTGTCCTTCCTCCCCACTTACTCCACTATAGGTTTATTTCATCGCTCCTCTGAATTTTGGCACATTTCAAAAGCCTCACAAATATCCAAGAAAACACAAATTTGCCCCAAGACCATTTGTATACAAGGCAGCCATGAGAAGCCTTCAGGATGTGGTTTTTAAAATTTTGCCTGCTGTGGAAAAAGAGGTTGGACCTGGAACTGTCACTCTGTCCCACTGCTCAGCATGAGGACATGTCACACACTCAATGCTGGTCCTGAACAGCTCAACTCAGTAAGCTCATTAGGGAAGCACATGGGCACTCCTGAGGGCAGAGTTTACAAGACCATTTTCCTGGTTAGGAACTATTCCCTACAAAAATCTACCTCCAACAGGCCCCACTCATTCAATAAACATTCACTGAGCATTTGCTATTACACTGTAGGTATCAGACAAAACTTTGAGGACAAGGAGGGTAACATCCACCACCACATCTACAAGTGATGTTTTTAAAGAGGCTCACAACTTCAGCAAAGGAGAGGAATATGGTAATAAATCATACACATGGACTCCAGGATCTATGTGAACAAAGTGCTTTCAGAACGAACAGGGAGCTGGAAAAGGAAAAGTGAAAGGTTTCACAAGGAGGACATCTGAGCTGGCCTTGAAGGATCTCAAGAGTAACAGAGAGATAAGGGGCTGGTGCACTCCTACTAAGAGTCAACTTCACAGACAGGCGAACAAGGACTTAAGAGTTTGAGGAATATGTATAAATCAAACAGTAATAGAGAATCCATGCAATTTCTTTTTTTCAGGGAAAAAGGGTCAAAGTCAGATACATGTTTTAGAAACTAGGGATGTCACAAAGAATAGACATGTTTCTGCCTTTAGACTAATGACATTGACTATCTGCCACTGTGATCATTCCAGAAAACACACGCCCAGCTCTCACCCAAAGTTTTAAAGTTTTAAGAAAGAATCTTCATAAACAACTGTCAGGACGACACGTAGTCCATCCAATTTTTAGTGTCTTAACAGGTCTTCAACAATATAGAATATATTCAATGGAAATTTTTGTTGTGAGGAAAAAAAGTTCTGTGTGGCTATGACCTTTTGTAATCACTTTAAGTTCAGACCTGTGATTTTATATAATACTCTTAATTTCAGACAGAACTTTAAACTGCCTGTGTGTCAGAAGGGTAAATACAAACTTAAAGTGCATTTTAGCTGGCCTTCAAAATTAAACCTCCCAACTAGCCCTAACCTTAAGACTTAGCAAATGATGAGAAATTCTATTGCACTAAACACTATCAACTTGATATTTTGTACTTATAATCATGAAGTTTTCAATTTAATTGATGAGAGGTGAAAGAGTGGCAGAATACTTTTCTTTTTTTTGTTGTTTTTTATTTTCAGATTAGTTTTCTTAAAACAAAATACCTTTAAATGTTTTAAAAAGTGTGTTTGTCTAAACAATGTTAATTTCAAATAAATGTCATCAATCTTAATGCATTTTTTTTTAAGAAGCATAACCTTACATTTTATCTCCTTGAACTACAATCCTCAGAATATAAGATATTACAACGGGGCTGGGTAAAACCTCTCAGGTTGAATAGCTATGTGGAAAATTCCTTCCAGTGGTCCTTACAACACAATCCTAAGTAAGTTTAAGATGAATTTCATTTGCTTTCACAGAAAGGCATGCACATGTTCCTTCACGATTCTGTAATTTTAAGTAACTATTAGTCAACAGGATAAGCAGAGGCAAACACGCTGTACCTGAGTAAGTATTCCTCCTGCAAGTCTCAACAGCTCACTTCCTCTCACAGCAGACAGCTTTTTAATCCTCGACATTTACTGTACTTGCCATTTATGAAGAAACTCATTTACAACTGTAAGTTTTTGGCCCACACAGATGTTCAAAACTATCTATTACAAGTGCTAAGCAGAATGATCTTAAAGCGATGACCTTTTCCAGATATGGGCCAGAAGCGACTCTCACCTATTAAGAAAAGGATCTGAGCTATTGGTCGTCATTGTTCTCAATTCCTGAGACATCCCGGGAGAAGACACTGGATTTTGAGTCCCACCATCCTGCTCCAGTGTTGGCAACTGGCTACGGAGAGCTAATTCCTAAAATAAACAAAACAGAATCTACTGATTAATATATTTATTGTTAGTTTTCAAGAAATAAAATGAAGATTAGGGTAACTGTATATACAAAGCGTTAAGTATTAACATCCATTTCATACTTAATATGTTTGCCACTCAAAAAAAAAAATACATGTTCCAATCAGAATGACCAAACTCTTTTATCCATTTCAAATAACTGAACATTAAGTTACATAAATTTAAAGTCTGTCTAGTTATATTAATCCCAAAATATACTTTGCTACTTAGTTTCCATTTAGTTATTTTCCTTATTTTGCCAGATAGTCTCAAATCTTTCTTTGGGGTAGACTAGCAAGGCTGGTGTTTAAAAAAGAACTCTTGAAAGTTTATTTTTACTCACCAAGTCTCATATGGTTTTGTGTGTTTGGCAATACTGATAAAAACAAGCAGGAAGAGCAACACTGATGATTTCCCACTAGAAGACACCGAGGCTCCCTGCACCCCAACACTGTCTGACACTGGACTATCAAGTATCTCACTTCAACTTCAGGTTTTTCTATTTTGAGTTTGGAGAAAAAAGAAAAAGCAGACATCCAAAGTAAAAACACAAGTCCAAAGTTTCTCTGCCCTAACAGCCATCATACAGACAACAGCTTCTCTGCAGGAGTCTCCCTGGAAACCTGAGCAGAGGCTGCTCCTCTGGTGGTTCCTCCTGCCGCCCCAGCCCCAGCCCCAGCCCTCCCTACAGTGAGGCCAGTTCTTCTCACTCTGCCCAACCCTAACACCTTCATTACTGCTCTGGCCCCCTTTCCTCCTTTTCCTCTGTTTTCTGTTCCACTGTGCCTTTTCAGCTATCATAAATACCATCTCTGCTACAGCACCAGCTTCCTGTCCTGTTTATTTTTTATTTAAAATACCACTTCTTATCACAATGACACTGGCCGTAAGCCCTCCACCCCCCTCTCCACTTCCCTCACTAACACAACCAGCTCTGGGCAGAGGGTGTGGAAATATTCTCCTGGCTCTACACTGCCCCTTCTATCTACACTGATGCTTCCTCATGCGAAAAGCACTTCTTCTTAATCTAGTTTATGACATTTAGGTAAAAAAAACAGGGTTTCTTAACAAGCAGACCATGAGAGAATTCAGAGTCTATGAACTTACAGGAGAAAAATTACACCTTAAGTTTTGTTCATTTTAACTTAAATTTTGCATTTTCTCCAATTACAAATATAGGCAACCAACACAGTAGTATTCCTTACACCCCTAACTTTTCATCAACCAAAGATAACATGCTTCAGTAGTGAGCAGACCATTAACTCAAACTGACAGTTCCTCAAGCCTTCTGGATTCCAATAATGTCCATCTCTACCTACCTCAACTACCTACTCGCACAGCCAGGGTATCTTGTTATTGGGAAACCAAATCATCTCAAAAATCTTAAGTCATGTCTGGGACAACAATCAGTATTTTACTTCATTCCAACTGCTTCCATCACACTGGAACTGTCAGCCTCCATGCACAAAACTCATCTAATGTAACCCACTGTTGAGATTCCTAGACTGCCTTAAATTGCAATGGTATTGACCAACTTTATCGCTGTATTTCAATCAGTAACTTCCTCAGTCACACTCTGGATATGGTTTAAGAATGTCTCTCCTAGAAATCTTAAATGCACTCGTTCCACTGTTCTGGTGATTTCTCACCAGTTCCTGCATAATCTAACTCTACTCTAGCAGATTCCAACCAGAGGTTCCAAACCCCCCTCTCCTCACTATCCTAGTCGACTGGCTCCTCCTACAGTTTGTTTCTCTCCTTCCTTACAAACTTGAACTCACAACTCATCACTTGAAATACATTAAGCATCGGCACCTTTTAGATTCCTCATCATTTTATCTCAACCCAGCAAATCCCAACAATGAGCCAATGCTAAGTGTTCTTGTTTCATTTTTACACTGAGATTGCGCAGAAATGTCAGGGGAAAGAAAATTACACGATTATCAAAAGTATTATCATTCTAAATTAATGGTCTTTGGCCTTGGAGGGGCCCTTCAACCACTCCCTGCTTCTCCTTTTCCATCCTTGCTCAGTTCTTTCTCACATCTTTATGGCCCATACTTCAAATGCCGTCCCTATCCAATCTTTTCCCATCTCTTTCTCACTTAAATAATGACACTGAGGCCACCAGACACAATCTTTGATTTTCTGGCACCTCCTGCACCTTTTCCTGCTCCCCTCAAAGTTCTCTCCGTTCACTCATCTTTGTGACTTGCCCCCAGTTTTGGAACTGAGTTAGTTGTCCACCCTCCTGGTTGAAGGTCAGTGCTCTCCCCCAGCGCTTCTCGGGGTCTCTCTCTCCTGTTCATTTCCTCTCTGTCCTCTGTTCTGGCCCCTTCCTGTCTTCATCTTACAAAGTGAGAAGTGATTTTAGGGCAGGGAGAGGGACTCCCCACAGGTCAGTAGGACAGCACGGCCCACAGTGTCACGTCTTCTCACTTACTGTAAACTCTTTAGTTGAGAGCTGGTGAAGGCACCACCGTGTCTAGGTAACTTTCCAGGATGATCCCATCTCCTCTTTTGAGATTGGATTAGAAGCACAAATGTCAGGTTTTTAACACCTGGAGCATCACTTTAAAATATGAAGATGTATTATGTATTTAGCGATAAACTTTTTTTTTTTTTAATCGCCCTCGGTAGAGTGCTGTGGCATCACAGCTCACAGCAACCTCCAACTCCTGGGCTCAGGCGATTCTCTTGCCTCAGCCTCCTGAGTAGCTGGAACTATAGGCACCCGCCACAACGCCTGGCTATTTTTTGTTGCAGTTTGGGTGGGGCCGGCTTTGAACCCACTACCCTCGGTATATGGGGCCTGTGCACCCTACCCATTGCGCCACAGGTACTACCCCAGCAATAAACTTTAAAATGAAAAAAATTATACTCTCTGGATGAGCTGAAGCAAAATATAGGAGTATTTGAGAATACCTTGCAGACTTTCATTTGCTTTGTAACAAAGGCATGCTCATGTTTCTGTTTGCCAAGTTCTGCACTCCTTACAGCATAAACAAATCTATTAGAACCTCCACAGCTGACCCCCTCCTTAACCTGACATAATTTTCATAGACTGGACATGTACCACATGTATGTTATCAGTACAGCAGGCCTCGTTTCTTATACTGACCAGTTTGTTACAATCCCTTGGGTGGTCAACTTCCAGAGGTTCTACTATGCATGACACAAACCAGTAAGTGATTACAAAACAACTGAACTGGCTATAATTTTCATATCATTTTTGGCAACTTTTTTATGAAGGTCCCACTTGAGTGCAAAGGACCAATGAAAAACTGCCACTTTATTTCCTGGTGGTGGGAGGGTATCAGCATTATTAATCAAACAGCGAAGAACCTGGCATGAGAACAGTCATTCTTCCACATCTCTGGGCTCAACTCACTGGGGACTAAAAATATTCAAGGGAAAATGGATGGTTGTGTCTGTACTGCACATGTACAAACTTTTTCTTACCATTATTCTCTAAACAACATTTTATTTTATTTATTTATTTTTATTTTTTTTGAGAAAGAGCCTCAAGCTGTCACCCTGGATAGAGTGCTGTGGCAACACAGCTCACAGCAACCTGTAATTCCTGGGCTCAAGCGAGTCTCTTGCCTCCACCTCCCAAGTAGCTGGGACTACAGGCACCTGCCACAATGCCCGGCCATTTTTTGGTTGCAGCCGTCATTGTTGTCTGGCAGGCCCGGGGTGGATTCGAACCCACCAGCTCAGGTGTACGTGGCTGGCGCCTTAGCCCATTGAGCCACAGGCACTGAGCCTCTAAACAACATTTTATAACAACTATTTATATCGTATTCACTATCATACATCATCTAGAGATGATAAAGTACACATGAAGATGTGTGTAGGCTGGTCGTATGCAAATACTACGCTATTTTATGCAAATGACTTGAGCCTCTGTGGGATGTTCTGGAAGCAATCCCAAGAGATGACGACATAATGTAGTCACACAAGTACGACACAAGTAACATACATACAGATCACAGATGCTGTTTTCAAGGTAGGAATATTCACTGGAGTTTTGAAGCTTCTAGTTACAGTGAACAGAACAGGATTGATTAGATACCTTAAGTTTTGAAAAAGCTTCACAGATGTATAATTGATACACATCACATATCAAGTCCACAATTTGATGCATTTCAAAATGTATGCAGTACACCTATGAAACTACTGCTATAACCAAGATAACCAATCACCCTCCAAATGTTCTCCCACCCTCTTCTGCTCACACTTTCAGAAACTAGCGATTTGCCTTACGTCATTAAAGATTAGTACTTTATCAATGTTCTATAAATGAAATCGTATAGTATGTACTTTGTTTTTCACTTAATCTGACCATTTGAGATTCATTCATTCTATAGTTAATTCATTCCTTTTTATTGCTAACTAGTACTCCACCACGGGAATATACTACCCCTGTTTATACCACATCTGTTGATACTTAGTTTGTCTGCAAATTTTGGCTTTGTGTAGATACCTTAAAAATGCAGAACCTGAAAACAGTGTGTTTTCTAGACTACTGACTTCTTTCTTCCACTGCCTTTCTCCTTATTTTTCTATATTATGTGGACCAAAGCATCCATTTTAAATGAGGCCAAAATACTTTACCAGATACATATGATGTTACTGTTTTTTTTTAATTCTATGGGAAATTATATTGCTATTTAAATAAGAAGAGGGAAATAAAAGAAAGTCCAATGGCTTATGGCTGGGTCCTAGGTCAATAAAAATCCACTATATGAAAAAGGCAAGCTCATGTCCTTTATGAATCAACCTGGAAAATTCCTTCCAGACCAAGCTGGGACCACTGATTTTACTAATAGCGCAGATAGCTCTGACTGCAAATGCATTCCAGATTAGCTAAGATTTATAAGCTCAATGGGAAAAGCCACCACATTTTTATATTATTACAGAATAAAATGAGCTAAAAATACTTGCCTCATCTAGAAAAAGCCAAATATTCTGAAAGAACTATCTGACCTTTGAAATACAGAACAGAATCGTGATTAAGTTTTGGCTAAATTTCCTATAACTTGCTTACTTCCCCAGTGTTGAAAGTCTGTCAAACTATTTATTCTTGTTACACCTTTGGGAAAAGAGAAGCTTGACAAACTTGTATTTTTAGTCTAGTATTCTAATTTTAGTGTTGTGTTCAGGATAAAATAATCCCAAAACTCCTTAGAGACAGATGAAACTTTCAACTTAAAAAGTTTCAACTGAAATCAGTTTTGTAGACAATCCAATTATGTCCCTAGGCTTATTTTTAAAATAGCTATGCCAGAGTCACCCAATTACAAAATAATGTTCATATTCATCCAAAATATGTTTTGATAAAATTACTCTATTGCAATAGAGGAGGTATTTTGTACATAAGTATTAAATATATACAGATATAGACAGGCTTATTTTTAAATGCAGTAAAATGGAAGAGTTTATATGGAATATATATTTTGATTTAAAAATACAGGCTAAGTAAATTAATTTTACATTTATTCATATTAAAATAATTTTAATGTAACTAGACTATATATGTCTATATAGCCCTAAAAACAAATTTTTATTATTTTATGTCTAAAATTCTTAGTTTCATGTGGTAGCATTCACCTTCACATTTACAATCTTTGCCTAAGGATAGAAGGCATTAATAATTAAAGCATACTCACCACGGAAACCCACAATTTAACTATTCCTCTCTGGAAGCAGAACAGCTTATAGGAGAAACTCTTCTTTAGTTCTAATGTCATGTTTATTATGCTCCTTCAAAATCTGACAAGGTAAAGTATAAAGTAGGACACATCCCCAAATTTCTATTTTACTTCTCAGATCTGTCTTCTTAAACCCTCATTATTTGAGAGTGTATGTGTGTATTTATGTGGGAAGCCGCAGTTGCTGTGTTTTGACTACACTAAACTTCAAAGACCTATGTTAAAAAGGGGAAAAAAGGAATGGCCTATTTCATCACATAAATGCATGCTATTTCCCTTCCCAATGTTTACAATTTCATTAAATATCAATAATTTTTAAATTTTCCTTTTTGAACCCTGTGGAAAAAATTCTGTTCACTGCATGTGAAAACACTAACTTAAAAACTTAATTGCTTTCTTAAAGTAATTTTGTCTTTAGCAAATACTGAACAATGTAAAAATACATTTATTTCTGATAACATATGGCACAGTGAAGGGTTTTCTTGTGGGTTGGGGTGCTAATCAATTTGCTTAAGGAAGATTAGCCTAATGAACTTGAAATCCAAATTTAGAAATAGAGAATAACTCTAAAAATATATATCTTAGAAATAATTCATCATAGTGATAACAGTTTATGTCAACCATTCTAAAAATAGAAATAAACCATTTCTTCCAACTGTTCAAGATATGGAGCCTTGCCATATCCCATTTTCCAACACAGCTTTAAACAGTCATAGACTATTTCATTATTTCTAAAAATCACTGAAACATTTAGTCAATGCCTTTTGTTTTTTATTGGTTGTGCTATTTACCAAAGTATCTTCAACTTAATAACCATTTCTCTTTTTGTGAGACATGGTCTCACTATGTCACCCTCGGTAGAGTGCCATGGCGCCACAGCTCACAGCAACCTCAAACTCTTGGGCTTAAGCGATTCTCTTGCCTTAGCCTCCCAAGTAGCTGAGACTAAAGACGCCCGCCATAACGCCCAGCTATTTTTTTGTTGTAGTTGTCATTGTTGTTCAGCAGGCCTGGGCTGGGCTCGAACCTGCCAGCTCTGGTGTATGTGACTGGTGCCCCAGCCACTGAGCTATAGGCGCCGAGCCTTTATAACCATTTTTTTAAACTAAAAATATTATACAGATGAATTTAGGGACAGTTAGGAGAATGATTACGATAATCTAAAATTCTGAACAAAGAAAGAAAACAAAAATAAAATTCTGAACAAAATAAGAGTTGTAGTTGGTATTCCCAGCATTATCCTGGGATTCAACAATCATGATAGGTTCTGGAATTAGGGCTTTTGTGTTACTCAGGTCTGAAAGTATAAAAGTTATGATGTCATTGTTCAAATAACAAGAGGCAATTCTGGTTAATAAAACAAGTGAAGTAACTTATAGGAGTATGGAGGGTGAGAGGCTAAATCTCCCCTATGTATAGTTTTCTTTTCTTTTCTTTTTTTTTTTTTTTTGAGACAGAGCTTCAAGCTGTCACCCTGGATAGAGTGCTGAGGCATCACAGCTCACAGCAACCTCCCAATTCCTGGGCTCAAGCGAGTCTCTTGCCTCCGCCTCCCAAGTAGCTGGGACTACAGGTGCCCGCCACAACGCCCGGCCATTTTTTGGTTGCAGCCACCATTGTTGTTTGGTGGGCCAGGCAGGATTCGAACCCGGCAGCTCAGGTGTACGTGGCTGGTGCCTTAGCCCGTTGAGCCACAGGCGCCAAGCCCCTATGTACAGTTTTCAACATAGCCATTAAAAATAAAATATATTCACTGGAAAACATCCAAATGAAATCTATTATATTTATTTAATATTAGAACTTGAGAAAGAAGACAATGTTAGCGTTATTAGCATTCTGGAGCAGATTCCTGGAGTCTGCTCACATGAGAGAACTGAGGGGGAGCCGATGTTGTTTGCTGTTACTAAATTTAGGGGAAAAAGTCGTTGATGACTATTTTCACATGGCCCTCAACAGTGATATTATTTCATCCTAGTTGACTGTGAACATCTGAAACTCTTCACTACTGAGGGGCAATATCCTAGCAATAATACTGGTTTTAGCATTAGCTAAACCAGGGACACACATGTTGTATATTTATTAGTATCCATGAAGAACGGCAACTACATGATCATTAGTTGCAAATTTCCACGTAGACTAAAGCAGATATTTGCTCAGAAGCAAAAATAATCCCCTATCATACTTTTGATGACCTAAATTTGAATTATAATGGCTGCTGATTTAAGCTATCTTTATATAATAGTCTTGTTTTTATTTTCTAGGTGGTTTCAAGAATTCTGATAAGGTCATTTGGGGATATATCTTGACCTAGGCCTTATAAAAGAAGTGAAAAGGCTTATTGATAAGAAGAGGAATAAGCATGAGCTTTTTTTTTTTTTTTTGCAGTTTCTGGCCAGCGCTGGGTTTGAACCCACCACCTCCAGCATATGGGGCCGGCGCCCTACTCCTTGGAGCCATAGGTGCCACCCCTTTTTTATGAGAAAAAGCTTATGAGTATAAAAATTGTAAGAAGGGGCTCGACGCCTGTGGCTCAATGGGCTAAGACACCAGCCATGTACACCTGAGCTGGCGGGTTCGAATCCAGCCCGGGCCCGCCAAACAAGCCGGCTGCAAAAAAAAAAAAAAAAAAAAATTGCCTGTAGTCTCAGCTACTTGGGAAGTAAAGGCAGGAGACTCACTTGAGCCCAGAAATTGGAG
Organism: Perodicticus potto; assembly: GCA_963574655.1. Taxonomy (NCBI): domain Eukaryota; kingdom Metazoa; phylum Chordata; class Mammalia; order Primates; family Lorisidae; genus Perodicticus; species Perodicticus potto. Next base: position 651 of record CAUYRH010174754.1, on the reverse strand, counting down.
GTTGCTGTGAGCTATGATGCTACAACACTCTACCAAGGGCGACAGCTTGAGGCTGTCTCAAAAAAAAAAAAAAAAAAAGAACTGTAAGAAGGTAGCAGAGTGCACTCAGCTACGGGCGGAGTAACTGAGTAACTGGCACAACCGGCCTCAGTGAGGGAGAAGGCTCCTTACTGACCACAGACAAGTGAGCCAGGCTGCAGAGTTCAGAGCTGATCTCACAGGTACGAGGAGCCCCAGGTACTAAGAACCTCACTTTTAGACCTAAGAAAAGGTAAAAACGTTCACACAGGGTGGGGGGCGGAAGAGGTGCGGACTATCTTTCCTCACAGTGTTTCTCTCAGAAAGACCTTAAAAGAGAAGTTGAAATGCATCCCTGAACTCACTCTCTAAAAAGGTCTCCCCAATTTAAAGCAGCACTGATGTGTAATACAGAGATACGACTAAAAAAATCAAGCATTGAGTATTTAACCTCAAAAGGCAAAGAGAATAGAAATTGTTTTTGTTTTTTTTTTTTTTTGAGACAGAGCCTCAAGCTGTCACCCTGGATAGAGTGCTGTGGCATCACAGCTCACAGCAACCTTCAATTCCTGGGCTCAAGCGAGTCTCCTGCCTCCGCCTCCCAAGTAGCTGGGACTACAGGCGCCCGCCACA
>CAUYRH010174745.1:0-33297 GCA_963574655.1 Perodicticus potto | reverse complement strand
TGAGACAGAGCTTCAAGTTGTCACCCTGGATAGAGTGCTGTGGCATCACAGCTCACAGCAACCTCCAATTCCTGGGCTCAAGCGAGTCTCTTGCCTCCGCCTCTCAAGTAGGTGGGACTACAGGCATCCGCCACAACACCTGGCCGTTTTTTTCTTGCAGCCGTCATTGTTGCTTGGCGGGCCCGGCTGGAATCAAACCCGCCAGCTCAGGTGTACGTGGCTGGCGCCTTAGCCCGTTGAGCCACAGGCGCCGAGCCCTGTTATCCCATTTTTTTTATGCATGAGAAAGGGAGGCTCAGAGAAGTTAATTCCAGCTACCAAGAATAGCACTGGGGTTTGAACTCGATTTTCTATTCCATAAGCCAGTGTGTGTTCTGGGTGGCACAAGGTCTACCTTTTCTACCTTGCCACTCAGAGTGTTCTAGTCTTTAGGGTCCTGCCTTGAGGTCCTGGCTTTGGGGCTCAGGTCTTGTGCTTCCTGTGTCTGGTGTGTTCTGGCTCCTGCCTGGGGCTCAGCAGATCCACACTCTTTCCATCCTCCCTTCCCAGTCCTGCTGTGACCTCCAGCCCCTGCTGTACACAGCTCTCCATAGCCCTGCACTGGTCCCTGGAACTAGATATCCTAGCAAAGCCTGGCACTGGTGGCAGCCCCAGCAGGCTGTGTAAGGCTGGCCTTAGACGGAGACATAGGAAAGGGAAGCTCCCCTGTGCTTGGGGCCAGTGGAAGAGAGGTCTGCATTCTAGGAGCCATTAGTAACTGTGTCCTCGCCACTCACTTGGCTGATGCTGACCAGTGTGCAGAGGAAAGAGTCAATGGGGAGAGCTGACACAGGTTCCTAGAGGAGGTGGGCCTGCAGCTGTCACTGAGGCCCACCTGCCTCACCTGGGCAGGCTCTGTGCCCAAGCCTGGTCCACAGGTCCAGGGTCTCCATTAGCCTGACCACATTGCAGAAGGTCCTGCCTTGCTGCAACCAAACAAGCTTGGCCTGGGCTGGCCCCAAGTAGCCTCATTTTCACCTGCTACTTCAGAGTGTCCACCTTGTGGGGTGTTGAGATGGGGCTATCAGGATGACACTGAAGGCACTTGGGGTACAAGTATCCACAGATCACACGGGTTTCTGGCACCTGCTATTGGTTTACAGGGAGGGTCGGTGGGTCTTCGTTATCCCAGGGTGGAGAGTATACCCACATGGGCCTGCACATTCTGCAGCAGCTCCTGGGGCAGTTTGGGGGCACACTTCTCTGTGTCCCCACTCTCGGTCTTCCTTGGTCCCTAGCTTTGCAATGAACTGCCATGGGCCCATGGCTGGGGCTGCAGGAGGAGCAGAGTTAAGGAGGCAACATGACTTGGCTCCAGGTCTGGCCATCCAATACCAGTTTTATGACTTTAAATCTTTTTGCCTCTCTGAGGTGCATTTCCTTGTTTATAAAACAGAACAATAATGCCTCTCTCCTCTGATTGTCAGGAGCATGGTGCCTGGCATACAGCTGGTTCTCAAAGAATGGTGGGTTTTATTGCTCACTGTAAGCCTGGTCCCAGAATTCAGCCCTGACCTTCACCTCAGCCGTGTGCATGGCTCAGGTAGTCAGTGGAAGAGGATTGATTACCTGCTTGCAGCAAAACAGGCTGGTCTTAGAATGGCCAGACGTAGACCCAATGGCCTTAGGTGAGGGCCACTAGAGACCGTGATATTCTGAGTGGTGGCAGCCAGAGTTGGGCACTGCAGAGTGGGAACACCTGCACTGCTAGGCTGGCAGAAGGCCACACCTTTCTGCAGGTTGCCCATGGAGGAGTGGGGATTGGACCCCTTGCTCCAGCCCACTAAGTCTTGAATCAGAGTTGCCTGGCTGCTACTACCCCTGCTGGCTGTTCCCTGGAGAGTGTGGGCTACCCACTGCCTGCTGCCCAGCCCTACCTCACCACGTCTCCCTCTGCCTGCCCCAGGTGGCCCTGATGAAGCAAATGCGTGAGGAGCAGCAGCGGCGGCGACTGGTGGAGACCAAGAGGAATCGGGAGATCGCTCAGCTCAAGAAGGAGCAGCGGCGACAGGAGGTGAGGGGCAGCTCTTGGGGCTCCCGGGAGCCTTTGGCCCTGGCACCCTGGCCTCTCGTGTACCTGGCTGCGCCTCCTGACCAAGTGGGCTCTGGTTCCTGTCCTAAGTAGTAACAGTTGTGCTTGGAGGAGAGCACATAGCCTCTCAGAAAGAGGCAGGCCCCTGTGGCTTCTGGCCCAGCCCCAACGTGTCCAGAGGACGGACTGGAGTCCACGAGAGGGCCAGAAACTTGCCCAAGGTCACCAGCAAGCCAGAAACGTGTAGCTCCAGGCCCTGCAGAAAAGTCCCAGGAAGGCTGAGCATTGTAGTTCAGTACTCCTCAACCACGGTGGGGAAAAGAGGCCAAGAGAATTGCCCTCACCATGAAAGGGGACTCACATGACTTCTGGGGGGGCGGGGAGCAGCTCAATACTGGGTCCCATTTTACCAGCAGTGTAGCTGCTTGAGAATCACCCTGAAACCCAAACTTTTGGCTATAGAGCTGGCCAGCATAAGCAGAAAGTGCTTGGTTTCCTGCGTGGGGACTCCAGCTCTCCTCTCTCCCTGCAGTTTCAGATCCGAGCTCTGGAGTCCCAGAAGCGGCAGCAGGAAATGGTCCTGAGGAGGAAGACCCAGGAGGTGAGCTCACCCTTCTCCTTCCCAGTCCCTGACTTCCAGAGGTGAGATAAAGACAGCATTCCCTGGTCCTGCCTGTGACCCTGGCTGCCATTCCTTCATTCAGCAAGCAGAGTCAGGGCCTGGAGGTCATGTCTGGCCTATGGGAGGGGCCTTGCTCAGCAAGAAATCCCAAGCTGTAGGCTGCAGGCTGCAGGCTGCAGACTCCCTTCCCAAATGCCTAAGCTATGCATTTAAGGGAAAAAAGGGTGAAAGTCACTTTTATGTTCATTTCACATTGAATAGAGGCCCTCAGCCCAGGCCAGCACAGAGCAGCCTCTGTGATCCCCCTGTCCAACCTCTGGCCACTCTTGTATGCGTCCAGACCCTGCTCAGTGGCTTCCTCTTTTCTTGCCACCCTCCACCACCAGGTTTCTGCTCTGAGGCGCTTGGCCAAGCCCATGTCTGAGCGGGCGGCAGGGCGTGTAGGACTGAAGCCTCCCATGCTGGACTCTGGGGCTGAGGTGTCAGCCAGCACCACCTCATCTGAGGCCGAATCTGGGGCCCGCTCTGTCTCCAGCATCGTCCGCCAGTGGAACCGCAAAATCAACCACTTTTTGGGCGATCACCCTGTACCCAGTGTCAATGGCACCCGCCCAGCCCGGTGAGGTGGCCTGGCAGTACTCTGGCCCATGTGGGTGGGAGGTGGGAAAACGGGGGTAGGACAGGGATGACGGAGAGGGATGCTTTAGGGGGGTATTCTGGGTGCCATGGCTGCCAGCTCCTGGTGGGGGCTCAATGGAGCTGCAGTGGTTAAAGGGAGTCCTACCCAATCCTCTTTGCCTCTGTCTCCCAGAAAGAAGTTCCAGAAGAAGGGGGCCAGCCAGAGCTTCAGTAAGGCTGCAAGGCTCAAGTGGCAGTCCCTGGAGCGGAGGATCATCGACATTGTCATGCAAAGGATGACCATTGTCAACTTAGAGGCCGACATGGAGCGGCTCATCAAGGTGAGTCCTTCCATCCCACTCTTGCCCCTGTCCTCTGTCACCTCTGGCTTCTCTGGCTCTTCAGATTTCTCCTGCTCTGGAATCCAGAAGTGCTGGGGGGCCTTGCAGGCTGTCCTGGGGTAGTAGCTGTGGGCAAGCAGAGCAGCACCTGAGGCCTCTCCTCCACCATAACCACTCCCCAGAAAAGGGAGGAGCTGTTCCTCCTGCAGGAGGCGCTGCGGAGGAAGCGGGAGCGGCTGCAGGCTGAGAGTCCCGAGGAGGAGAAGGGGCTGCAGGAGCTGGCTGAGGAGATCGAGGTGCTGGCGGCCAACATCGACTACATCAATGACAGCATCACTGATTGCCAGGCCACCATTGTGCAGCTAGAGGAGACCAAGGTGCCCCCAGAGCTGGGCCTGGTGGGGCAGAGGTGGGAGAGATGGGTGGAAGAGGCAGCCCTAGTGACAGAGATCTCTGCCTCCTGGTCCTAGGAGGAGCTGGACTCAACAGACACATCGGTGGTCATCAGCTCCTGCTCCCTGGCGGAAGCCCGCCTCCTGCTAGACAATTTCCTCAAGGCATCCATTGACAAGGTAAGCTGTTGGCTTCCCCAAACCTGTGTCTCTTGCAGACTAGGGCAAGCTGCCTAACCTCCAAGCCTTAATTCTGCAGCTATGAAGCTGGCATATGGCAGAGCCAGGAAGTTGACCCTGTGTCAGTCCTATCCTGTCCACAGTGGCACTGGGCTTGAGCCTTTCGGAGGCGGAGGGAGAAGTGTGTATATGTTGAAGGTGGGGGAATGGGAGAGAGACAGACAGACAGACGCTCTCCCCATTCCTCCCAGTCACCCATTATCTCTGCTGTCTGGGAGGATTTACGCCAGGGCATCAGGTGTCCCTTGGTGTTTCTTGGGCTCTTCTCTCTCTCTGATGGAGGATATGCTTCCTTCCCTCCTGGGGCCTGTGGTTTAGGAGACAGACTCACATAATGTGCCTGGGTTTAATGCGGGAAGGAGGTAGGACACTCTGCCCTCCTGACTCCTCCCTGTCCCAGGGGCTCCTCTCAGCTCTGCTTTGTGTCTAGGGACTATGTTAGTTTGCTGGGCTGCCATAACAAGGTACCACAGCCTGGGAGGCTTGAACAATAGAGATTTCTTTTCTCACAGTTCTGCAAGCTGGGAGGTCCAAGATCAAGGTGTTAGAAGGCATGACACCTGAGGTCTCTCTCCTTGGCTGTAGATGGCCACCTTCTTTCCAGTGTCTTCACGTGGTCTTCCCTCCGTGCCTGTCTGTGCCCTAATCTCTCCTTCCTATAAAGGACACCAGCCATATTGTGTTAGGGCCCACCCATCATTACCTCTTTAAAGGCACTATCTGCAAATACAGTCATATTCTGAGATATTAGGGGTTAGAGTTTCAACATATGAGCTTTGGGGGAACACGCTTCAGCCCATAACAGGGTGTGTCCCAAGATGACCTCTACGAATGTGTACATATGGGAACTAAGGGGGCGGAGGGTAATACCCAGGAGCTGGAAAGGAGCCCTTCCAGGAGTCTGGTGGGAGCAAGTTGGGGGACTCACAGCCCAGGAACAGTAACTGCAGGCCTTGCTCCCTGCCCTCAGGGGCTGCAAGTGGCACAGAAGGAGGCCCAGATCCGGCTGCTGGAGGGTCGGCTGAGGCAGACAGACATGGCCGGTTCCTCCCAGAACCATCTGCTTCTGGATGCCCTGCGTGAGAAGGCTGAGGCACACCCCGAGCTACAGGCCCTCATTTACAACGTGCAGCAGGGTATGGGGAGGTGTGGACAGATGCCCCGTTGTGCCCAGGGACTCCCAAGGCTCCCCAGGTCTGACCCCGGGAGGCTCTTGCTTCCCCAGAGCTACCCAGATGCCTGGGAGGGAGCTCAGTGGTGAGCTGCAGGAGGGAGGGGGTCGCTCTGCCCTCTCCCCATACGCCCATAGGCCTCTCGTTTTCTCTCCCCATCCTCTCCTCCCCAGAGAATGGATATGCCAGCACTGACGAGGAGATCTCAGAGTTCTCTGAGGGGAGGTGAGTTTCCAAGCTGGGAGTTCTGGGGCTGGCAAGGAGGCATTGCCACAAGGTGCCAAGGGCTGAACCTAGATTTGGGGGCTCCTTGAGACCCACAAGTCTTCAAGTCCCAGAGAGCCAGCACCTAGGATATGGGGATCCTAAGCTCTCTTTGCCTCTTTCTACTTCCAGCTTCTCCCAGTCATTCACCATGAAAGGTTCCACCAGCCACGATGATTTCAAGTTCAAGGTGAGCCCCACTGGAAGTCAGGTAGGAGATGAAGTAGGGCCAGCCTCTCCACAGCCTGTTGTGGCTCTGCCCCAACCCTGCCTTGAACTCATATGTGAGTTCAAGCTGGGAGGGAAGTGCCCAGATCTAGCCTGAGATTAGGGGGTGTCCAGATATGCAACCTGTTGCAGCCTATTCCTTTTGAGATGGGTGGAAGGTCTGAGAAGTGGCCAGAGCCACTGTAGGCTTCTGTTTCTACTCTGCCTGGCTGCATCACCATAACTTGGGGCCCACTTTCAAAAATCTCCCCTACCTGTGGCTCTCTGTCTCAGATTTTGCCTAGTTATCTTGAATGAGATAGTTGATTCAGTAGTACGGGAGTCGACAATAAGGAGTTTACTTAACAGCAAAGGTCAGTTATTAGACTAAGATTAAACTAAGATGCGAGATTTATAGAATAGGAAAAGAAAAAAAACCCTACAGACTGGGAACAGTAAATTAGGCATAGTTTTACAATATGCTGATTTGCTAGTGACCAGCAAACAAACCATTCTGTGTATTCTGGGTTTGCAAAGCCCAACTAAGGACAGTAAACCAATTTCAGCTGCTCTGAGTTCTCTGGGAACCTTGAGAGATTAGCTGTGAGGCACAGAAGTCTTTGGGAGATGCCTGCCTAGGTCCTTCCATCAAGCACCTCCACCTTATGCTGAGGCAGCCCCATTTCCCTTTTTAGACTTTTTTTTTTTTTTTTTTTTGCAGTTTTTGGCAGGGGCTGGGTTTGAACCCATCACCTCCAGCATGTGGGGCTGGCGCCCTACTCTTTTGAGCCACAGGCGCAGCCCTAGACCATTCATTGGTTCTCCTTTTATGTGCCATCCTGTTTGAGTTGCTGGTCTAGCCCCTCTTTCCTTTCCCAGGGTGAGCCTAAGCTGTCTGCCCAAATGAAGGCTGTGTCAGCAGAGTGCCTGGGTCCCCCGCTGGACGTCTCCACCAAGAACATCACCAAGTCCCTGGCCTCCCTCGTTGAGATCAAGGAGGATGGAGTGGGTTTCTCCGTCCGAGACCCCTACTACCGGGATAAGGTCTCACGCACCGTCAGCCTGCCCACCCGGGGCAGCACTTTGTAAGGACGGGAGTCAGGAACGTAAGTCAGGGTGGGCCCAGAGTTGGGCCTGGGCGTCACTGGACCCTCTGTTGCAGCCCCCGGCAGTCTCGAGGCACAGAGACGTCCCCTCTGACAAGAAGGAAGTCATATGACCGAGGGCAACCCATCATTAGGTGAGAGCATGTTCTAGAAGCTGCTCCAGAGTCACTGCTGGTCTAGTCCTGGGGTGCACAAATGGCTGTGGTGTTCCCCTCTGTAGATCATCTTGAACACTTTTTAATCTGAGCCAGTTTGGCCAAGCCATTCAGCTTCACCCTCTGGTTTCTTCCCCATTGTGTCAGGTGGGGACTCAAGAAATATAATTTCCATAAGGTACTTTAAACTGGGTGGTTGAGCCAGCTGCTAAAATCTGCTTGTTTGCATTCACTGTAGGTGGCTTTTAGTGGCTTAGTCATTGCATCAACGCGCTTTAGCCCTTTTCCAAGACCATATGTCCTTGGGAGCTTTAGCTCTTTTTTCGTTTGTTTGTTTTTTGTTTTGTTTTAGCTGGTCTGGGCTAGGGCTCGAACCCCCTACCTTCGGTGTATGTGGCTGGCGCCGAAACCACTGTGCTATAGGCATCGAGCTTTAGCTCTTTCTAAGGCCTTTTTGTGTGAGGGGAGTGTAGAAATTCAAGATGAGTGAAGAATGTCAGGGAAGTCTCCAGCTGGTCAGCCACACCTGGGGCTCCTCAGAGCTTCTGTACATCACAGATTGACTCTTAGGGTCCCCTGGTGCATGCTTTTAATTTTCAGAGGTTCAGGCTTGGCTCCCGGAGCACAGTGGTTACAGTGCCAGTCACATACACCAAGGCTGGCAGGTTCAAACCCGGCCTGGGCCAGCTAAACAACAATGACAACTGCAACAAAAAATAGCTAGGCGTTGTGGTGGGCACCTATGGTCCCAGCTACTTGGGAGGCTGAGGCAAGAGAATTGCTTAAGCCCAAGAGTTTCAGGTTGCTGTGAGCTGTGATGCAACAGCACTCTACCGAGGGTGACACTGTGAGACTCTGTCTCAAAAATAATAATAATAGGCTTAGCGCCTGTGGCTCAATGGGCTAAGGCGCAAGCCACGTACACCTGAGCTGGCAGGTTCGAATCCAGCCCAGACCCGCCAAACAACAATGACAGCTGCAACCAAAAAATGGCCGGGCATTGTGGCAGGCGCCTGTAAGTCCCAGCTACTTGGGAGGTGGAGGCAAGAGACTCGCTTGAGCCCAGGAATTGGAGGTTGCTGTGAGCTGTGATGCCATGGCACTCTATCCAGGGTGACAGCTTGAGGCTCTGTCTCAAAAATAATAATAATAATAATAATAATAATTTTCAGAGGTTCGGTGGCCTTCCCCAGTGCACACAGCTGAGTGGTGGGAAAGCAGGGGCTCAAGAAGACCTCTTGTTATCTGCCTTGGTGGGGAGCAGGAGCAGGACTTGCTCAAGCTCTCAGCCTTCCCTCCTCCCCAAAGCCAGGGAAGACGCCCTGCTCAGGTAGTTTGTGGAGTGGCATGGTAGGGAGGAGGTGCCAGAATATCTGTGCACTTGGAGCCTCACGGACTGTCCCTTCATCTGTGGCCAGAGAGAACATGCATAAGTTGCTGTCTGAGGGACTAATTTAGGCAAAACTCAAGATGATTCTCCATAGCGAGGGAGGACTTAGGCTGAGCCTAATGACATCTTTCCAAAGACAGGGAGCTTGGAGTATTGGAACGGGTAGCACCTCGTTCCTTCCCCGAAGTCGATTATCATTATTGGCAGTAGTTACATTCTCCAAAGTTGACACGAATACTACATTATTGAATACTGAACCCTTGCTCCTAGGGAAAATATAGGATTAAGTCCTTTAAGAAGTCTGGTCAAGGGGTGGCGCCTGTGGCTCATCGAGTAGGGTGCCGGCCCCATATAGCGAAGGTGGCGGGTTCAAACCCGGCCTCGGGCCAAACTGTAAAACAGAAAATCAGCCGGGCGTTGTGGTGGACGCCTGTAGTCCCAGCTACTTGGGAGGCTGAGGCAAGAGAATCGCCTAAGCCCAGGAGTCGGAGGTTGCTATGAACTGTGTGACGCCACGGCACTCTACCGAGGGCGATAAAGTGAGACTCTGTCTCTACAAAAAAAAAAAAAAAAAGAATTCTGGTCATGACATTTTTATCAACTACTCAATATATAATCTCATATTATGAGTTTCTGTTTAAAGACACCTTATTAAAGATAGACTGTTAATGCATTGACACTGAACTCATGGCTCACAGCACTGTCATTGTTGCCTGGACGAAGTTTCTCATTCATGTTCTCTGCATCACAGCCTCCTTGCACTGAGGAGCACCAGGCAGCCCTTCAGCACTGTGCTGGGTGGCCATTTTAATCAGTGAAATCATCAGCAAAAAGCACAAAAATGCAAAATAACCTGGCACCAAAAAGCCCACTCTTGTTCACAGTGCAAGTGCCCAAACAAGAAGGCAGGGCACCTCCTTGTTCAACATCAGTTGGTGACATGCATGCCGAGTGACTCAAATTTTTTCACTGCTCTGCGCATGTCCACAAATGACCATAAAAGCACAAGTATTGGTCTGAGGATTACAAATGCATTTTAACAAATAGGTGAATTCCCAAATATAAAATCTGTGAGTAATGAAGGCTGAACTGGGGGTGGAGCACCAAGACGGCTGTAGCTGACCCTGCCCTACAGGCCTCACTCCCGAGACAGGAGGTGGAAGCCCAGTGCCAGGTGTGGGCCTGTGGGCCGGGCTGTGCTCACTAACATGCTGCCCTCCGTCCCGACTCACCAGGTCCACAGATGTGGGATTCACACCCCCTTCGTCCCCTCCCACTCGGCCCCGCAATGATCGCAACGTCTTCTCTCGTCTCACCAGTAATCAGAGTCAGGGGTCAGCGCTGGACAAGTAAGCAGGGCTAGGGGGTGAGCAGGGAGGCCATCGAGGTGCGAAAGGGAGCCTGTGAGTGGTCCTTGCTGGTGGAGGGCTGGGGCAGTGGCAGACCCCAGCCCTGCTATTCCAGCGCCTGAGAGCTGAGGCTGTGACCCCCTCTCCTGGCATTTCTGTCCTTTTCGTGCTGACTATGGGCCCTTCCCTTCCCCTGAGCATGCTAGGCCCTCAGGAGAGGGCAAGAAGGAAGCCCTGGGGTTGGGGCTGGGATAGTTGGGGAGGATAGAAGTGGCCTACCGGGACAGGCAGGCAGAGGGCTCTCCAGAACTATCCCTTTAGTCTGCCTCTGCTGACCGATTCTTCTCTGAAGCTCCTTCCTTCAGCTTCAGCCACTCTGATGTCTGACCACAGTGCTTCAAACAAGGCCTCAGTAGTCCTTGTGAACTGTCCCAGTAGAAAGAGACCTCAGCTTACCTTCACTAGGCAGGCCCAGATCAAGCTGTACTCACAGCTCCTATTGCAATGCTTTCATTACTAATGGCCATTTATGTTAACAGCAACCCCCTGCATTCAGCAGGTGCTCTTGCCTTGCTTTACAACCCACTTTGGCATACATGACTCCACTTGACCTGTGAAATCAGCCATGAGCATTGCCTTCCCTATTTTACATACAGGAAATGAAGCTCAAAGGCAGGCCCAAGGATATGTACCTAGAAAGTGGCAGAGCTGGGCCTTCAGACTCCTGCCCACTCTGCCTTGGGAAAGGAGGAGGTCCCCGCCTTCTGTGTGTTCTTCTGCACTGGCCCTCGCTAGCTCTCTGCAGCCTCCAGATGGATCCTCTCTTGGCTCCCTAAAAGCTTCCCTAAGCCAAGGGGCAGTGGTGCTATCTCCCCACAGGGAGCCATAAGTTAGAAAGTGCTCATCCTGTGTCTGGTGCCTCATATATGCCCTTCCCACCTCCCCACAGAAATGCCCCTTTCTGCATCAAAATACTGCTTCGTGGATACCGAGCCCAGGGCTCAGAGGCTAGTGGACCCGACACCCCAACACCCTCCTTTCTCAAACCTATTCAGCTCAGGCTGACACTGGGGGAACTGTGGACCAAGGCTGTCCTGTCCCAAGCTGTTCCGATCAATAGCATGTTCCTTCCTTTCTGGAAGGACTGAGGGAGGACTCTGCCCAACCTAGCCTGGTGGTCCCCTAGAGGTCCACGTCTATGCAGGTTATAGAGCCTGCTCTAGGCGGCATCCTAGTGAGCCCTGAGGACAGGGGGCTTTGCAGCTAAGTGAGCACCTGAGGACTTGCGGGTAGAAGCTTAGCTCCCAAGGAGGGGTAGGAGCAGGCATGGCTTCCTTCAGCCTCAGACAGGTACGAGGCTTGCTTGGGTCGGGCAGGTGTCCCCAGTGGGACACCAGAGAGCTGGGAACTAGCTCCAGCAGTGGGATGACCAGAGAGCTGGGAACCAGCGTCCAGCCCTGGAACTGTCTCCCCAGTGTGGGGCAGGTGCTCTCATGCTCCCCATGACCCTCTCCACTCCTACCCTGCCAGCTGAGGGACCCTGGTGACTTGCTCCTGGGGTGTCTCCCAGCTCTTCCCTGCTGTCCCTTGAAGGCCCTCATTCCTCTGCCTCTCTCCACTCCCCTGAAGAGAATAACCTGCCCTCTGACCCACCTGTGCTGCTGCTGCCACCTCTGCTGTCCCTTTGTGTGTGTCCTCCTCTCGCCCCCTAATCCAGCTAATTTTCTGCCCTCCCCAGGTCTGATGACAGCGACTCCTCTTTGTCGGAGGTCCTGAGGTACACACAGAATGTCTCTTGTGTTTGGTCCCCAGCTCTCACTCTCTGTTCTCTCTTCTCTGCCTCTCGCTGCATCGGCCCCTCCCGCCTGCACACCCCTGTCCTCGCATGCAGCCCCCCCGCTCCCTCCCTCCCCCCACCCCAAGCTGTTCCTGCTCCCAGGTTCCTCCCTCTCAGAGTGGCCGCAGAGCCTTCTGACTGCGCCGTGCCCACCGGAGCTGGTGCTCGGGGAGGGCGTGCAGTTGCTTGTCGCAAGCCCTGTCCTCTTCTCCCTCATCACCTGGGCAGGGTGGGGGTGCAGCATGGACACCTGAGACGGGCTGGGGCTGAGCTCTGCCATGTGACTGGAGGCAGGTGGAGGCCTGGAGGTCACGGGTGTTTGTTAGGCTACTGCTCCTGTGAGGAGTGCCAGTGGCCGGGCTCAGGGCTCTTGTGACTCACTCGGCTGCTGCCAGAAGCTAAGTGACCTGGCTCTGGGAGGGGCACAGAGGGGACAGTGCCCCCGGCCCACATCTATTGGCACACAGATGTGTGGGTACCTCCCTGTCTCCCAGCTGTGGAATGGCTGGAGGCTGACTGCCCCCAGCTGACCGGCACAGCACCCCACAACCAGGGGCGAGTCTCAAGACCCAGTGGGCCTAAGCCTACAGGCAGGGGGTCTACGGGGGCTGAGAGCTTCCTCCCACTCTCCTGGCATGCTCTCTGCTCCCTGAAGCTCTGGCCCTGTGTGTTGAGGTTCTGGTTTACTGTCCTGTGGGCCTTAGGCTTTGCCACCGTGAGCTGCTAGCCTCTTGCCAGGCTCTCACTGAAGGGAGGGTCCTCCCCTTGGCCTAGTTCATGGCAGTCTTGGGCTTCTTCCCCAGCCACACAGCTAGGCCAAGCCGGTGTTAGAAGTGGGGCGCTGGGACAGCTAGGGGACCTATTTGTGTGGGGGGGCGGAGAAAGAGAGACCTGCTGGCAGCTGGGTGTGTCTGACCGCTGTCCTTGGAGATGGGCATGCAGTTTGTGGAGGGACTGCGGGTGGGACCTTGGTCATTTCAGTGTCCTCTTGCTGTCAGGAGCAGCATTCTCTTTGAAAAAAGAAAAATAACTAAGAGATATTTTCAGACACAACTCAGCCCTGAGGTCATCCCAAAACACTCCCACTGAGAAAAAAAGTCTTTCTCCCCAGAACCTCCAGGTGGCTGGTGTAGCAAAATCCTCACACACATTTGGATCTGCCTCGTTCCTTCCTCAGCGTGTCCTGGGAAGGGAAATTTGCTAACTCCAGGTCCAGAGGGGTTCTAGAGGGGTTCCCAACTTCCTGACCCAAAGCTAACCTTGGACCCTTTGGCCTTTTGTAAATGACAGACAGAGGTCTGACAGTGTTGGTCCATGGGCAGGTGTGTGAGTATATGTCTGTGTACACGTGCCCGTCTCTCTTGGCAGGTGGGGATTCTGGGATCAGGGTGCTTAGAGGGTGACAGCCCGAGCATCCTCCCCTCGGCATCCCTCCCTCATGCTTGGGCGACTGATGGGGGCTGCAGGGGCCAGTTCCAGCACTTAGGCCTCTACCCTGCCCAGCAGAGGCCAGGGTGCATTTACGTCTCAGGACTGGGGCCAAGCAGTGTCAGGAACTCTCCCTTGGTCGGGCCCTTGCCTCCTGTTTCTTCCAAGATGGCAACTGACAGATCGCTATATAAGACAAGCCCTCCCTGCCTTGTGCAGCCCATTCCCGGTTCAGACCTAGGTGGAGTGTGGCCGGAGTTTCTGTCATTAGGCTCTTATCCCATCTCTGCACTATCCTCTTCTGCCCCTATACCTTGATGAGCCCAGCCACAATCTCCCTGGCTGATGGGCACACTCTCTCTTCCTCTCTCCTGGGAAGGGGCATCATCTCCCCGGTCGGAGGAGCCAAAGGTGCACGGACGGCCCCACTGCAGTGCGTCTCCATGGCTGAGGGCCACACCAAGCCCATCCTCTGCCTGGATGCCACGGATGAGTTGCTGTTCACAGGGTCCAAAGGTGTGTGGAACTCTGACTGGCCAAGCTGAGTTAAGGTCTCCCACCCACCCCGACTTCCTTTGTCAGGGCAGTCTACGCAGGGAATAAGAACACAGGGCCCCAGGAGGGAGGATGGCGGGTCAGCTTGCTCACTGCCCTTGTCTCTTGCCTTGGCTCAAGACTCCCATCCCGTGCACCCCCCACCAAGCCTTCCCTCCTTCCTGGCCCTAGTGCCATCCAACTCTTCCTTCCAGTCCTTCCTGAGAATGTCGGGCAGTACCCCTGTGCTCACTCCTTCACCTCACCCACTGCTCTCCAGGCAATGCCCAGCATCCATATCTTGGTACTTCCTATGATCTGGGCTGAGTCACTCTGCAAAGCCACCCTCACTCAATCACAACAGCAGAGACAAATGTTTTCCCAGCAGAAAGAACATATCCAAGTAGACACACATACTGGAAACACAAGAACTATCCCCAGCCTGAAGGTGGATAGTGTCAACTAGATGAGATTGACCTAGTCCAACCTTTCCGAGGGGATTTGCTTACTGCTGGTTCCTTACTTTGCCAGCTGTTAGTATAGTAGGAGCAGGCACTACCAAAAGCTTAATAATTTTAGTTTAGCCCAAGACACCTTGGCAATGCTCACAGAACTCTAGTGTTTATAGAAAGTTTGCTTGAGAAACTCTGACCTAAAGTTTTTCCAACCAACTTTTCTCTCCCCTGAGTTTCCTATGAGCACAGGCACTGGGAGCACGTGTGTGTGTGCTTCTGTCCCTCGGGCTCATAGCTCCTTCCTTGAGAGCTGTGCTTTTCAACTTTTTTTATCTCATGGCACACCGGTTGAAAATCCACCAGCCACATAAACCGAGGCTGGTGGGTTCAAACCCAGCCAGGGCCAACTGCAACAAAAAAATAGCCAGGCATTGTGACTGCCACCTGTAATCCCAGCTACTCGGGAGGCTGAGGCAAGAGAATCACTGAAGCCCAGGGGTTGGAGGTTGCTGTGAATTATGATGCCGGGGCACTCTACTGAGGACAACATAGTGAGACACTGTCTCAAACAAAAAAATAAAGGAAAAGAAAATCACTGCTCTAGATCTTTCTCCATCACTTCCCCCTAACCAAGTTGGATGGTCCATGTCAGGAGAGCTGTCTGCCCACGCACCCCCCACCCCCGACTGATACCACTACTTCCCTGTGGCTCTCACCCGTCCCTCACAGACCGCAGCTGCAAGATGTGGAACTTGGTGACGGGGCAGGAGATCGCAGCTCTAAAGGGCCACCCCAACAACGTGGTCTCCATCAAGTACTGCAGCCACTCTGGGCTCGTGTTCTCCGTGTCCACCTCCTACATCAAAGTGTGGGACATCCGTGACTCGGCCAAGTGCATTCGGACCCTCACGTAAGTCTGCCCTTCTCCTAGCCTGCCTCACAGGGGCAGGCTGTGGTGGGCTGGGCTGGGCACAGGTGCTTCCCTGCTCAGGTGTCCCCTGAGCACAGCACAGCCAGGCTAGCGGGCCGCAAAGGCCATTACCAGCTTATAACCTTGGTTTGACTCTGGGGTATAATGTGCGATCCCTTGGGATGGGGGACGGTACCTATGGCAGCAGCTTGAGGGAGCCTTAGTCTGCCTGGCTCACACCCACATCCCACCCCCAACCCCTGCCCCTTGAGGTGTATAGGATATCACCCCACGAGTTCAAAAGAGGAAACAGGGTGAGTCCAGTAGGCAGCAGCAATTCCCAAAGCCCTGTTGGCCGCTGCCTGTGTAGGTGACCACCCAGACATGCTCCCAAGCCTGGGCCCTGACCCAGTCTCAGGCAGCCAGGCACAGAGAGACAGACCCAAGGCCAGGACCCCTGCAAAACAAAATGGTATTTCTAGCAAAAGTCAAGCTTTAGTGTTACATTGACATTGTAGGCTACAGACTATTATTTAATTTGATCCTTAAGAAGTAAACACAGGGCGGTGCCTGTGGCTCATCCAGTAGGGCGCCGGCCCCATATACCGAAGATGGTAGGTTCAAACCCAGCCTCGGCCGAACTGCAAAACAGAAAAATAGCCGGGCGTTGTGGTGGGCGCCTGTAGTCCCAGCTACTCAGGAGGCTGAGGCAAGAGAATCGCCTAAGCCCAGGAGTTGGAGGTTGCTGTGAGCTATGACGCCACGGCACTCTACCAAGGGGCGATAAAGTGAGACTCTGTCTCTATAAAAAAAAAAAAAAAGAAGAAGAAGAAGAAATAAACACAGAAGATTTTTAGGGCAGCAAAATTACCCTGTATGATGCCATAAAGGTGGATATATGTCATTATACGTTTGACCAAACCCATAGAATGTACGACACTAGGAACAAACCCTAACATAAGCTATGGACTTGGACAATAATGGTGTGACAAATGTACCACTCTGGTGAGGGGTATTTACAGTGGGAGGTAAGCTACGCCTGTGTCGGGGGCACATATGAGAAATCTCTGTATCTTATGCTGAATTTGCTGTAAGCCTAAAACTGCTCTTTTAAAAAGTCTTTGAAAAGTAAGCAGAATGGGTATTGTCGCCTCTTTTTACAAATGGGATCAGAGAGGTTAAGCGATTTCCACCAGAGCAGGTGTAGCCCCCCATCCCTGTCTCATGACTGAGTCTGATAGCCTTACCCAGCCAGTGCCCACGCACACCACAGGCCACGTGGGACTTGTCCCTTCCAGGTCCCACTTCAAAGATGAGCTGCTGCTCTTTTGTCAGTCAGGGAAGACTTCCTGGAAGAAGTGGGTTATTGAGGGTTCTCTGAGTAAGGTTTTATTGGGTCTGGCCCATGTGGATGGACTGTTTTGACCTCTGGCCTTGCCTCTTCTTCTCATGGCAGGTCCTCAGGCCAGGTGATCTCAGGTGATGCCTGCGCCGCCACATCTACCCGCGCCATCACTAGTGCTCAGGGGGAGCATCAGATCAACCAGATCGCCCTCAGCCCCTCAGGCACCATGCTGTACGCCGCCTCGGGCAACGCCGTTCGCATTTGGGAGCTGAGCCGGTCAGTGAGATGGCTGGGGAGGGGAGGAGGGCTTGGTGTCCTCAGCAGCAGTTTTCAGGTCTCAGTTAGAGGTGGGCAGGACCACAGCTGCTCCTCATTCCCTCATGCTGTGTCCACTCCTCTAAGAACCCCAGAACATGGGGATGCTATATCCAGGTTTTTGATCTCACTTTGAGATGGATGGTACCTTGGCCAGGTCACTTCGTTTCAGGGCAGACTCCCCACCCCTAGCCTGGGGTCCCCTCTAATCTGCCCCCTCCCTCTGAGTGGGCCTCTCCACACCGCAGGTTCCAGCCCATCGCCAAGCTGACTGGCCACATTGGCCCTGTGATGTGCCTGACAGTTACCCAAACTGCCAGCCGGCATGACCTCGTGGTGACTGGATCCAAAGACCACTACGTCAAGGTATCTGCGGCTGCCTCGGCTCTGAGGCCAGAGACTGGGGGGCATTCCTAGTGTTTCTTCTGCTCTCCCCCATCTTTGGCCTCTGTTACCTTGAGACGGCTCATAAAAACTAATGAGACTTCTGAGGAGCTGTGCTGGAGAAATAACCCCAATTAAAGCAAGAAAGTATGTGCAGAAAGTTATAGATTGCAGTGTTACTTTGCAAATAGTGAAAAATTAGGAATAGTCTGAATGTTTAAGGATAGAATAGCAGTCAGGTAAAGTATGAAAAATCCGCTAAACAGGATACATTGCAACTATTAATAAAATGATAAATTGGAAGACAAAGTGTACAAACAACACTAATTTGTTTGCTCCCTGATAAAGCCAGTGACGACTGTGTGTTTTTGATCAGAAACTGGAAGGAAGAAGGAAAGTTGGGGTGGTGGGATTATGGTGGATATTTTTATTTAAAGTACGAGTAACATCATAGTTAACATATTACAAAACAAAAGGATCATAATCCCTAGCAGCGGCCTATTTAGCTGTGGGGTCTCAAGTGATCAGCCAGTTCACCCCCTGCATTAGCTAAGTCAGGCTCCAGCCCCAGCCTCGGTCCCCATGGGAGGGGTGAAGACCTGCCCAGGGGGTCTTCAGTGCTGCGGGGCCTGGCCTTCCCTCTTCCTCGCTCTGAGCTCTCCCTACTGGCACCTCCCCCTGCAGATGTTCAAGCTGGGTGACTATGTGACAGGCACCATTGGCCCCACTCACAACTTTGAGCCACCGCACTACGATGGCATTGAGTGTCTCTCCATCCAAGGAGACATCCTGTTCAGTGGCTCCCGAGACAATGGCATCAAGAAGTGGGACCTGGACCAGCAGGAGCTCATCCAGGTGCAAATGAGAGGAAGGGGAGAGGGTAGGGTAAGGTGTGGTGGCTCCCCAGCCCAGGCAAGTCCTTGGGGCCCTCTGGTTTGGGATTGCTGGCCTTGGGAGGCGTGGTCTCCCTACATTTGCCTGTTCTCCAGCCTGTAGCCCCTCTGTCTGCATCCTCCTCCCTCCCTGCAGCCTCTCCTCTTCTACCATCTCCCTGTTACGCAACCTGCTGTGAGCAAAGGCTTTGTTCTCAGCTCCTGGGTTTGAACGTGAAGCTCAGTCTCCAAATTCCCTCTCCCAGAATATTTACAATTTATCCTGACCCGTTTGAGTGCTAAAGTATTCTCCACCAGTCCAGGATCTTAGGCTTGAACCTCATGGGGGAACAGAAAGGCCCATCTCTGAAACCCCTAGCACCCCCTAGCACTCCCTGGCCCAGACAGCTTGTTCTGCCTGCCTTCCCACTCCACCCTCTCCCCTCAGCATTGGCAGTGGGATGGCCCCTGGACAGGGTGCCAGGGAGCAGAAAGCAGAGGAGGGCACCTTCGGCCTGGCAGCCACCCCAGCCTGGCTCTGGCTCCTGGGACTGACCATGCCTGCCTGCATGGTAGCAGCCTTCATTAGCAAGAGGGTCCCCGGGGCAGGTCCTCTCCCTCCTTGGTACCTCCCCTGGTCCTCACCAGCCCTGATCTTCCTGCAGCAAATTCCCAATGCGCACAAGGACTGGGTGTGCGCCCTGGCCTTTGTCCCAGGCCGCCCCATGCTGCTGAGCGCCTGCCGTGCAGGTTTCATCAAGGTCTGGAATGTGGACAACTTCACACCCATCGGTGAGATCAAGGGCCATGACAGCCCCATCAACGCCATCTGCACCAATGCCAAGCACATCTTCACAGCCTCCAGGTGGGTGCTGAGCAGAGAGCTGCCTGTGCTCCCCACCCCTCTCCTGACATGCACAGGGGGTGCTGGGAGGCTTCGAGCCCTTGGTTCACAGAGCAGACCATATGGCGACCTCCTTCCCATGCCCAGCTCATGCCAGCCTTCCCTGAGTGCCTACTGTGTGCCGGGCACTGCGCTTTGCAAATGAGCAGGAAAGTGCTGGCCTTGGGCTAGGGCTTGCCCACTTGTCTCCAGGCCTCTCCTGCCCCTCCCACATTAGCCCCACCCGACTGTCTTTCCTGCCCAGGGACCTTTCAAACCACAGGGCAGCCCTACCACGTCCAGACCACACCTCCTTCCCTCCTGCCCCCAACTCTGGTCCCCCATGCAGGGAGCTCCCAGGCCCTCCACCCCGCGGGGTGCTACTCAGATGGCTTTCTTCTTTTCTCTTCTTGTTCCAACCTTGTCCTCTGTCCCATCCCCTTCCCATCTCCTCCTGCCTCTCCTCTCTCTCTTCCCCTCACTCTCTCCCCCCACAGTGACTGCCGGGTAAAGTTGTGGAATTACGTCCCTGGACTCACCCCCTGCCTTCCTCGCCGAGTCCTGGCCATAAAGGGCCGCGCCACCACCATGCCCTGACGCCCGCCCCTCTCCCCATCTCCTCTCATTCTTCCCCTCTTTCCTTTCCCCTCTCTCTCCTCACTTCGGTCTGAGCTGCTTCTTGACGGTATGAGATTATTTTACTCCTTCCCCTACTGTCCCTTCACACCCCCTGGCCCAGAGAGCTTGTTCTGCCCATCTTCCCACTCTCCCTCAGCGTAAGCAGTGGGACGGCCCCTGGACAGGGTGCCAGGGAGCAGAAAGCAGAGGGGGATACCGTCAGGCCTGGGAAAAACAGTACAACACGGGAAATTCCCCAGGATAAAGATCCTGCTGGGACCCTGGAGTCTGCAGTCTCCTAACCTGCAGCCCACTTGCCCCGAGGTGATGCTTGCCTCTCAGCCCCCGCCCCATTTGGGGACAAATGTGGATATCCTTCACTTCTGGGGGCAGCCAGTTGGGCACACTTCAAGAGCTGACCAACTCCCTCTTTGTCCTCCACCCCAGTGACCTGACGGTGAAGTTCTGGAGTGTACGGCGGTTACCCCACAGTGGCCCACCCTAGGAGTGAGGACGGAGGCATGCCCCCAGGACCCTCGACCCCCGGCAGCCTGGACAGCACAGAAGGGAAGCTGTGGCCTGGCCTGATGGGGCGCTGCCCTGGGGACGGGTGTGGGTGTGGCCCCTTCTCCTGTTCTCCCTGCCTTCCCCAGGATGCTGTTTCCTCTGTCCCTCCCCTGACTCTTGAAGCTTCTTTGGGGAGCAAGGGTGGGGAGGAAATTAAGCTGTGAAGCCAAAGGGCATTATCCCCTCTGTTTTTCTCTTCCTCACCCACCACTGGTCATGTGTTCTCCTGCTGATCTGGCCTTTGGCCCAGCAGTGGGGCTCTGTGGGGTAGGTGAGGCAGCTAGCCAGCCCCATCATGGTCATGTTCCCATCATACCCTCCCCGCCACATGCCCCCAGGAGCTGGCCTCCCCCCACATTCCCAGCCAGCATCTGGAGCCAGTGCACCTGCCTCTGAGCCCAAAAAGCTAGTCCTCAGGTAACCATGGAAACCAGGTGTAGACAGCTGGGCCTAGCAGCCGACTCCTAACCCACCCTGTGGCCACAACTAGTCCCATTTGGCCCCAGCAATTACCTAGGGTCCCTTTCTGATGGGGCCAAGGGGGAGCTGCTAGAAAGATTCCTTTGGGGAGATGGTCAGAAATACTTCAGTTATTTATTGGTTTTTTATTTTTATTTTTTGCTGTTGCCTCCTGGAAACTGACTTGAAGTTTCTTCCCACATGTTTTTTCCCTCAGCTTTTTGGGACCCAGGGTTCCAAAGGGAGTCCGCTGCCCCAGCCTCCAGGGCCACCCCCTCTGTTTGCTTTACAGAGGAGGGACACGCCCCTTTGACTCCTTGCAGCTTGGGCCTGTCCCGATGTTACCCCCAGGGACCTTCCAGGGCACCCCTGGCCTCTAGGCCTCCTGATGCTTCAGTGCCTTCCTCTACCCTGAGGCCTGGCACCGCGCTGGGCAGCCTCACACCAGCCATGCCCATGACACCACATGTGTCTTCTCACTCATGGGGTCTCATGCCCAATGACGCCGGGAAGGTGGGGGAGTTCACTCCCTACACAGCCCAGGGCCAGGGAGCCTGCTCCCCAGATTCCTGTGTGGGTCACGTAGGAAGCAGCCTAGTGGACTGTCCACTAGGATGTGGCTTGGATGGGGAGGACTGCCCAGCACCCTTACCCCTCACAGTCCACCCATATTCTTACCCTAACTAGGACAGGGAGTCTCTCCAGCATCTTTTTCTCTGGTTTATTCAGGAGATACATTTTCAGCCTTAAAACTGGCATGGGGCACAGGTGCTCCCTTTTAGGAGGCTATCACTGAAGAGGGAGTTCTCTGAGTTTCTCTTTTTTCCTGGGGCTGTGAACCACAGCTCTGGGCAGGGTGTGTTAAGTGTTCGGGTGCCCCCTGTTGGGGCAACTCTGAATTTTCAGGAATGGGTTTCGGAAGGGACCGGGTTTCAGCCCCCTGTAAGCCTGTCCACGTGGTTTTTCCGTTGTGAACCAGGAACCCCAGCTCTCTTCAAAGGACATGGTGACTTTTGGACTTTCTGGAGGTGGCTTTGTTACTGCCCTCGGCGCCTCTCCTTTGTCCAGGGCAGCCGGAGCCTGCTCTTTGGGGCTCCTAGTGTGGGAGGGGGTCAGGCCCCTGTGGAGGCTGAGTGGGGCCTGTTCCCTGCCCTTGTGCCCTCTTCGGAGCCACCTCAGAAGCTAAGAAGCCTGTCTTGCTTGTGTGTGGCCCTGTTGGACTTGGGATTAGGCTGGGGGAACTAGTGTGCAGGAAGGACACACACTCTCGGTGACTGATCTCCTGGAACCTGACAGTCTGTCTGCGATGCCTGGAAATCCTCCTCCCCTGGCCATCCCAGGGGTGCTGGGCAACTCCCATAGCACTCAGAAGTGGCCACAACTCTCTTCCCACTCCTCTTCCATTCCTCCCCGCCTGAACAGAAAGTTTTGACCTTGCAACCTGTAAGAAAGACTCTGTCAGCATGACTGTTTACAAGCTATAGAAACACGTAATACTGTGCCCTGCTCCCCCCAGGGCCGGCTGTGCCCCAGCTTGGAGTGACTGCGTTGTAGCTGCAAGCCTGTTCTCACACAGGTGTGTGCTCATGGCCCGCAAGAGGTGCTCATCGTTGTTGCCCATTTTCTGCTGTTTCTAATGGGTCAGCTACCTCATGGCGGGGCCAGCTGTGCTGTCCTGGTGAGTGTCATTGACTCTAAACTTGAAGGCTTTCAGGATCCCTGAGCCCGTCACCTTGAGCCACCCCAAGTTGTATTCCATAAACATTGGAGTCTCTGCCCACTCTTTCAGGGATGTCCAAGGTACATTATATAGGGGGCAGGCCCCCAGCTCCTCTCATTGCACAAGCATCCTAAGTATTGGAAGCACAAAATAGTTGGGATTTGAGCACAATGGCTGGGCTCTTGCAGGCAGTCTTAGAAGACCTGGGCCCAGGATGATCCTCCCAAGAGGCTCTGTCCAAAGTTAGATTGGGGATGCCCATCCTAAGACTTGAGTTTGAGCCATGGCAGGCAGGACCACATGTTTGCTGTGGGCTCAGGAGCAGACCCCCCTCATGACCCCACACCCCAAATTACATGCCTGAATACAGGCTGGGTCCCAGCCCTGCTGAGCCTGAAGAGCTTAGACTCAGATTCCCTGTCTCCTGGGTGGAGCGCCCATCAATTCTTTTGAAGGTGACTGGCAAGTTGCCTGGATAGAAGACGTCTTCCATCCCCACTGTGCTCGGGCCTTCCCAGCACAGTCCTGAGCCAGGAGTCCATTCTCAGTATTAACCAGTTCTGTGTTACCTTTTATTTGTGTGACTGACTCCTCTAAGGCAACCAGAATTCCTGAAGGCAGCACCTGGAGTTGCCTTAGGGGTTGTCAAGGAAGGAGGGAAGGCTGTGAGGCAGAGGCTGGCACACCCAAGCCTTTGAGGTGGTCAGGGTGCCACCCTCGGCCCCTTGGGAAGGGATAGCTATGGATCTGAGAAGTGGCCCCACCCCGCATTCAGCTTAGGAACCTCTCCACCCTCAGCCGTGCGGTCCTGCTGCCTGCCTGGCTCTGTGGCTTGGGCAGAGGGAAGTTTAAAGCACAAAATCACTATGGGGAAGACACTGGGTCTCTGGGTCTTGTGCCACTTGATGTGGAGATAAAGGCAGGTGGCAGCTGCGAAGTCAGGGAACATAATGCTTCTTTGCTCTTTCCCAGCCCTTGGGGGGCATCCCGGTGTAGTCTGGGCCAGAAGCAGGCACACCCTACTGCTTGTTCAGACCCTGCCTGTGCCCAGGTATTCACCATTGTGTCTGTGTGGGCACAGCCTGCCCTGCAGGAGCACTGAGTTCCATCTCACCGTGTGGCCCAGACCTATGGGGTCTGTCTCTGCCATCCCAAACAGGAAACTGCTTGCTGCTGTGTTTGCCCAGCACGGCCTCCTGGGCAATGCCACTGCCATCCTCTCCTGGCTCCCAGATCCTTCTCTGCCCTCTCATGTGCAAGGACAGAACCCAGAGGGAAAGTTCTGTTTCTTCTTTGGCATCTTTGTTCTGTCCCCTGCCCTTCCCCAGCACTCACGTTGTCCCACAGCCTGCACCACACCCTAGTTCAGTGTTTTGGATTTATGTCCAGAGGGCCTTCTAGGGAAGTAGGAAGCAGAAACTGCTCCAGGAGCAATGGAGGATCAGGGAGCACCCTTGAAGTGAATTAGGGCCCAGCCCTGCTCTTTTCTAGCAATCCTCCCTGCTCAGGCCTCGAGGTTTTCATTCTGCTCATGCTCCTCTCCTCGACATGGCTAACACAGGTGTATATATGTTTTGTACTTCTGCCGATAACTGTACATAGTGTATGAAAGTTATTTAAGCTCATGCTGTACATTTCTGTTCCTAGATTGAATGTGTGTGTTCTAAGAAGTTGTCACAAATAAAACCCGAATGACCATTGCCTGTGGAGGGGTCCTCCCTGGGGGGCTGATGACCTGTGGCTGGTGGCCCTTCTTGGAGGGGAGTTTGGTGGTGGTGGGTTTGTGGGGCAGGCCTGGGGGTGCTGGGCCCAGCCTAACAAGAGCTCCATGGGCTGAGAGTCTGGGGCTTACCCGGTTAGGAAGCAGAGCCTTGAAAATGATGAATTCTCCTCCAGACTCTGTACGTGGTCTCCTGGGATGGATGCGGTTGTTGAGGTGTGGGCACTAGCGTTTTTGAGGACCTACTATATTCCAGGCACTATTGAGGGCGTTTTTCATTGGATTTTCACTATCCTGTGTGACAGGTGATTATTTCATTTTATGAAATGAGTAAAGTCTCAGGAAGTGACTCGTCCAGATCACAGCTAGTAAGGACAGAGCCAAGATTTGAACCCAGACCTGCCCAACTGCAGCACCCACCGCTTTCACTAACTTTATGTGCCTCTCTAGGACCTGCAACATGCTGCCCAGGGTACCCGCCAGACACTTTTGGTTGCCTTATCACTATGGAGAGAAGACATAGAGAATTCACTTAAGAAAACAGCTCTACAATGGTTTTGACTTTTCTTTAGATCCCTGCTTTTCAGTCTTTAAAAGCCGAGACTCCCTTTTCATAACCATAAATCACTCCATCAGCTCCCGGAAATCCTGGCTCAGGCCAGGGTAGAGAGGCTGCTGGGGGAGAGTGTGCATCTTTATCACCAGCCAAGATCCTTTTGGAAGTTTACCTTCTGATTTTTGCATCAGGAAGGCAATAGTGTCTCTCTTTGCTTTGTGTCCCAAATACACTAAAACTAAGTTGCTCCCTCAGCCTGTCCAGGTGCTGCTGCCCATCCAGGCCTATGACTAAGGCAGATCCTCAGCCAGGGAGTCCTGGAGTCGGTGGGAGGAGAAAGACTTCTGGTTCTCAGTTGGAAGGGCCTTGGCGAGTGAGAGGGGGACCCTAAGCCATGGAGGGAGACGGTGGGCAGAGCTGCCTTGCCTGCCTGCACCTCTGGCAGGCACAGAGCCTCCTGCCTTGGGAAGTAGGGTGGCTTCCTGAGGATGGTAGTTTTTGGCTGGCAGGCCCAGCCCCACCCCATGCCACTCTCCCCACTTACCCTCACTTTCCACAGGCCCATAATGTACTTAGGATCCAGCTCTGTGGTGGGACACAGCCTGTGGTGAACTGCAGGAAGTGACAGTTGGGCATGGCCGGCTGCAGTCTGGGTGCTGGGGACCTTGTCAGGGGCTGACCCTGGAGTGTCCCTCCCCTCACCCCACAGAGAGTGTACAGCAAAGACAGGTTTTTCCAAAGACTGGTCAGCTATACCTTAAGAATGCATGACTCTTGGGAGATAAGGGGCAGGAATGCTGAGTTAAGAAACTGTTCTTTACTTTCTTACTGTGGCGTGTTACTTTTTTCCAGATGATAAGCATAATAGCTACTTCCTTTAGAAAATTTGGAAAACAAGTGTGTCAAGAACAATCCCATTTAGGATATAGGCCTCGGAGCAGCTTTCTGTGATACTGGGAGACTCTGCTCAGAACTTGATAAGAGCTGGTCATTGTCAGAACAGAGTGTCATCGTAAAAGATCATTTTCCCCAACCCTATCAATTTACAACTGAAGGGAATTGAGGCCCATAGAGGACATCAGAGTTAACTAAGATCATACAAGGACAAAGATGGGCCCTGGGATCCATTATTTCTCGTGTGCTTGTCATCTTGTCTTGACCAAAGTAAGCGTGATTTGAAGGGGTGTCAGAATAGTCTTTGAAGTACACTATACCAACGTACATGACCTGTTAATGGGTTTTAAACAAGATCTACCTTTTAATCATTGCTTGTAGCAAAGCAAGATTGCCCTTTGGGGTGCCAGGAAAGAGAATAAGTCTTGTGATATTTCCCATGCACCTCTATCTATAGAAGGTTCAGCTGATAAGGCCCCTAGTGACAGCTGGTGCAGCTGATGTGGGAGCCAGCAAACAGGTCAAGGGGAGTGGGTGAGAAGAGCCTTCTGGCCAACACAGAGATTAGTGCAGCCTTTAATGCCACTTTTGAAGTTATTTGTAAACATGACCAAGGGACTCCAGCTGCCAGACCCAGGCTGAGACACCCCGGTAAGCAGTACAGCCACCAATGAGAAAGAGGCACATTGAGGTGGGAAGGGCAAGGAAGGAGCTGCTCCTGAGGGCCTGGGTGCAGGTGGCAGAGGCCAGCCCTGTAGGGCAAGAGCCAGTGTGAGGCAATGATCTGCCTTGCTGTGCCCAAGCTCCATCCAAGTCATGGCATGTTAGCCCACTTTTTAGGATGATGGATCATTGTCCAATAGGCTTTGCCTAGTGCCTGGCTGATGGAAGGTCGGGCTAAATGGTGACACCCTGGCTGGGATGTTAGGGGACTGGTGGTTGTGGGAGTAGCAAATGACCCTGTAGAGACCCCGAGAATGACTCCTGGAGCTCTGTGTCAGATAGGCCTGCGTAAGACTGATTCCAACGGGAGCAGCCGGAGGCAGTAGGTGTTGACCCAGCCCTCCTCTCAGCATCGGGAGGAAACTTCTGGCTCTTCAGAGGAACAGTGGCCGGACTTCTGGTATTCAAGCCTGAGTGTTGTCATTTGGATTTGGCCTACACCAAGGGGTGTTTCTATACAGCAGCCTGTGCCTGGCTTTGTGGGACCCAAACTCGCTGAGCTTCCAGGATATTGTGTGAGTTCACTTTGATCAATCACTTTCCTGGATCAACTAGCCAAAGCAGATTCTGTTGCTTACCTCAAGAACACTGCCCACCACAACTGAATTCTAGAATTCTCCATGTGGTCCATCATCACTTTCCCCCTCATTCTCAGTCCAAGTTGGTTCGACTTGCTTGTTCTGGCTTCAAATCCCTTGGCGGAATGAGACAGGAGCAGGGCCGGAAGAGGCCAACCTGATCCAGATGTTAGTTGCAGAGAAGGCGACTCATAATAAGTGGCTCTACCCCACAGGGCCAAGAAACGACTCTACTGGAAAGATGACGTAATACCTGCTTCCTAAAAGTCCACATTGTCCAGGCACCATGGGTCATGCCTGTAATCTCAGCACTTTGGGGAGGCCAAGGTGGAAGGATCACTTGAGGCCAAGAGTCTGAGATCAGCCTGAGCAACATAATGAGACCCTGTCTCTACAAAACTAAAAAATTAGCCAGGCATGGTGGTGCTCCTATAGTCCCAGTGACTTGGGAAGCTGAACCAGGAAGATCATTTTAGCCCAGGTGTTTGGGGTTGCAGTGAGCTATAATGACACCATCATACTCTAGCCAGGTGATAGAGCAAGACTCTGTCTGAAAAAAAAAAAAGTGCAGGCTTTCTCCTTTTATTATAAAGGTTCTACAGGAACACACCCCCATTTTAGTGCCCCAAGACTGGCCCTGTTGTCAAAGTCTCAGGGCCAATCCAGGACCCAAGAAAGTAGGCTCAGAAATAGCTCCTTCGGGTCTTCCTCCTACAGAAGCAGGAGGTCGGTCTGTTGGTCTGGAGCAGCTTCTTCTTGACTTCCAGGATGTAGAAGATCTGAGTGGTGAGACAGCTGACCATGGGGTCAGGGTCTTTCTGCAAGTACCTTAGGGCTAGAACACAGACACTGCTATAGTGCTTTGAACAGAGAAAGGCTGCTAGACTGGGCTGCTGGGCTGGGCGGGAGGAAGTGGGCCCTGCTGTGGGTCCAGGGCAATGGAATGGGGACTGGCAGATTTTAGAAATTTGAGCAAGAGTTTCTTCCAGGAGCCCACCCTGCTCAGTTTCAAGCAAATAGACATACCTGGCGTGGACTCAGGGAGATCCGGGTCCACCCTGCCCCTGTTACCAACACTTTTTTGCCTCTCCACTTTCCCTCCCTGGCTGTGCCATCTCTTTTCCATGGAATAGCTGTGTGTGAAGTCCTCTGACTTTACAGACAACTGCAGTCAGGGATTCAGCCACGTGTAGGAACCAAACAGAGCCTGTCCTATGTAGAGTTCACGGAACCATCCTAGCTGGCATACAGGCTCCCCTCGATGGCAGTGAGGATAAGTGAGTAGACATGGGACTCTCACCAGGAAGGCTCTGACCAACACCCAAACCTAAGTGCCCTGGGAATGAGCCTACCAGAATGAGCTCCTTCTGGGTAATTCTTTTAAGCCCATCTACCCATTTTTCCTAATTTCTGAGCCTTCCCCATCAACATTGTGGTACCTCTGAAAGATGCAAGAAGTAGTGAATCGGGTTGCCACTTACCTACATACACTTCCTCAATTTCATCGATCTCTTCCGAGTCTAGGGTTTGGATGATCTGGCCTGCATGGGCACACAGAGGCACTTAGTGGCCCCTCAAAGGGCCAGTGGGACCCTGGCCGTAAGCTTTTGTCCCCTTCCACAAATACCATTCCCTCCCTTTGTCTGTCTTTTCCTTTCATGGCCTCCAGTCTCAAGGGCTGGACTTGTCCCATCAAGTTAAAACTGCTTCCCCTGCTTCTCTGATGGGTTCTAAGCAAATTGGCCCAGGTAAAGGAGTGGATGCTTTTCCCTGGAGTGGCAGGAGGCAGTTCCCATCTATCTCTGAACTTCCTTCACAAAGCAGCTCCAATGCCCCTTACACCCCACACTTCGGGCATTCTGTTGGCCTGGCCTCCTGGGACTGGGCCCGTTCTCCTTTAGGAAGGTCACCACCCACACAACCAGGAAAGGAGAAGGTGGGTACAGCCCCGCTCTGTTCTCCAACATAATTACCATGGGTATGGTATGTCCTCACATCCCAGTCCTCAGTCTGTTTGAAGAACCCTACAATAAGGACACAGTGGCTCCAAGAAGACAGAAAGCCATACCTGCAAACCACACAGCTGCCTGGCGGATGGGGGCCTGTGGACTCTTGAAGAGAGCCACACACTGCTTCAGAAACCACAGGGCTTTGTTTGTCTCCTGCTGCAGCTGAAAGAACAGGTCTCAGATCATGCCGGGGCCCAGAGCCAGTTCCTCTGTCCCCCCTCAGACAGTCCTAAGGCTAAATTGGAGTCATCCCCTGAGTGCAAAAACCTGTCAAAACATTCTACATCTCCATCCCTCCTACCTGAAATCTTCCTTCTTCCATGAAGCCTTCCTGGGCTGACCAAGCCACGGGGATCACTTTTCCTAACCTTGACTAAGTTGGAGCATGACACTCACATAGATTTACCCCAA
Organism: Perodicticus potto; assembly: GCA_963574655.1. Classification (NCBI taxonomy): domain Eukaryota; kingdom Metazoa; phylum Chordata; class Mammalia; order Primates; family Lorisidae; genus Perodicticus; species Perodicticus potto. The sequence continues at coordinate 4,152 of CAUYRH010174745.1, read as the reverse complement.
TCTTTGGCTCACACCTTTTTTTCTCCTACTCCCAACAGTAGAGGAGTGAACTCCTTTGTTAAAATATTGTTTGTTTATATCTTGGCTTAAAATCTTCAACTTCCTGGTCATATTAGTGTTAAGCTGCAAAAGATCCAATCAAGTCTACACCGTTCTGCTCAAACAGGGCTGAGCAGTGCTGCGTGTAATTAGGTGTTCTCACTTCTTCCTTCGCCAGCCTAGGAAGGCACCCTCCTCTGCACTCAGCCAGACTTCTTCCTTTGAAGGCTCAAAGAATGCTGCGTCCCTCCCTTTGTCACGACCCCTAACCCCAACCCCATCTCCCGCATTTCCTCCCTTGCTATGTATGCTTTCTCTCCTTTCTCACTCGGCATCTACCTTCTGAAAAGAGGAGGCTACATCCATGAGTTTTTCCAACTTCTTTGAGCAACAGGATCTTTTCTTCAAATACACATCTTAAATGGAAACCCAATATCCCAGAGCAGCAGAAGGGAGGCTGAGCCCAGCCCACCTGCTAATCTCCCACCTTTGCAGTTAACGGAGAAGCCCAGAGGTTTCGTCCCACGGTCTCCCAGATGCTTCCCAGGCTTGTGCTACAGTCACACTGCTGGCCCCCCATTACCTCCTGAAATCGTGGCCTTCCTAGGTGACTGTGACCCTGCTCCCTTCTCATTCTCCTTTCATTTTTCACCTGATTTTGTTCCCTAGTCTCCTCAGTGGGCTCCTGGGACTGTTGTTGATTCACCTGCTTCTCCTGCCATACGCTTTCCTTAGCTGAGCACATTCGGGCTCACGGCTGCAAGTTCTATCTGCCATTCAACAGTATGCTCAATGTTCACAAATCCATCTCTCCAGCACAGCCCTGTTCCCCGAACTGCAGTGATGTATACCTAACTTCCGATGGGCTAGATGTGCTTGGAGTTCCCATGGACTTGACAAAGTCAACATGCATAAACAAAATCGAGCCACCTTCCTCCCTCCTGACCTCAATCCGTGCCGCCAGCATTGTCAGACACCACGAGCCGACCTTTACCCTCACACTCCACAGCGACTGGCTGAGCCCTCCCCATGTCTCTGTCTTCCTGGCTTCATCATCTCCCCCGAGACCGTCCCTAGCCCAGGCCCAGTTGTGTTCCTCACTAATTCGCGTCTGATGCATAGCTTGGGGATGTGTAAAGTGCACAGCTAACTCAGCATGTTAGCTACTTGCTTAAACACTGTTGCCCACAGCGTCAGTCCTGCCCCCTACCCTGCCTGGACCTCGGGGGCTCCCTGTGACCCAGCCCCTTGCTCGTGCTTTGCACTCCTTCCGGGACTTCATGCTGGCCGACCAGGAGCCAACACCAGCCTGCAGATTTTTTGTTTGAGTCACATGATATTTTCCATTGTAAATTATTTGCCAACACAAATGTGGGAAATTCCACCTAAAATCAGGATCTCCTGCTTCTCTTAACAACTTGGCAGATCTAGCAACACTGAACCCACTTTCTCCCGTAGAAACATCTGTTGGTTCTCAACTGGGGACTGCGCTAGAACAGGAAAGAACATTCCTCTCTCCTGGTCCTGGCTGAAGTGTTCTGAGATTAGCACTTGTGTGCATAGTTCCCTGATTTAGACAGGAAGCCAGGGGAGGGCAGCGACCGTGGCTAGGTGCCGAGCACAAAGTAGGTGCCCATTGAGTATCTCCTTGTTGAACTGTTGCTGCTGCTGCAAACCTCAGAGCTGCAGCAGAGGGCCCCGCTCTGCTGGGGACGTGGCCCTTCCTGGCACAGGGACCAGTGGCGAACAAGCTGCTGGCTTACCAGGGCTCTGAGGATGGTCCACATGTCCTTCTCTCTGAATACTTCTTTCAGATTTGACCAGCCCAGTAATGCGGCTATCTGGCAGAGGGCAGACTTGCAGATCTGAGGGACCAGAAGACTCAGCATGAGGAGTGTGGGAGTGGGGCCCAGAAAGGATAAGGAAGGGCATGAGGAGGGTGAGGAGGAAGGCAGGGCCTGTCTGGAAAGTTTGGCTCTGCTTCCAATCCCTTTCCCACGAATGAGAAGGTAAAAAGCACAGTTCTAAAGATCTTTCCAGTTGCTGTGGTTCTATCCTGAACCCCTGAGCAAAGAGACCATCCGTTTCCTCCCTTTCAGCCCCAGGGCTTTGTACCCACCCCCCAAGAAAATATTCCCTCTGAAAACAAATTTCCCCCGAGTCCTAATCTGCCAACTGATTTAGAATAGTAGTCACTATTCTAAGTCAAGGCTGGCTGTCAGGAATAGTGCCCCTGAGGCTGGCAGGTGAGATGGATGCCACCCCACAAAGATAATCTCCCCACTCAATCTCTTGTTCCGCAGCATCCTCAGATGTGCCCGAGAGGCCTGGAGAGGCCCCAGTGGCAGCACAGTGGCCTGCTCTGTGGGAATGGGGAGTCCTGTACACACTGAGTCAGCCGCTTCTCAAGCACAGCTGCAGTTCACATCCCTGGGTCTCCTGGACTCAAGGCTGAGCCCATTTCATTCCAGAACATAGGCCAGCAGCAGGCCCTCTCTGTGCTGCCATCCACACTGCCTCTGGTGGGGGCTTCCACATCCAGGGAGCTTGGTCCCGTTGCAGAGTGGGAATGGAAAGAAAGCAGCGTGGGGCCATGGCAGGGAAGCAGAGAGGGATGGGGACCCTCCCCCTTGGAGCTTCACACCCACAGTGCTCCACTGGGAGATGGTGGCCAAGCAGATAGAGCCAGACACTGGAGAAAACCCTGGTGCAAGCAAACTCTCCAAGGTCAGAGACTAGTTGACTTTTCCAGCATCATCCAGTCCTGTCACAGCCCTGCCCGAGTGCTTAACAGGCTTAGCATCTACCTCCCATGAGAAGCAGGGCCTAAAGATCAGGCTCCCAGCCTGGCCTCTCACCAGAGCCACGTCAGCATTCGCATCCTGCAGGTGCAGCACCATGATGATTATCAAGTTGAGGACCTGGTGCTTCAAGGGGAAGACAAGGACACTCCTCTTGATCCTGGCCAAGAGTCTTCCATAGATGTCAAAGGCTATCACACGCAGATTCTCTGACTCCTAGTGGAAAAGACACACACACACACACGTAGGGAAGACACCTCTGCACCTGCATGTCCACCCAGAGTCAAGGCCGCTGAGCTCCACGCCCACCACTTGCCCGCCCGTGCGCTGCCCCCGCCAGGTGATGTGCTTTGATTCTACGGGACCACATCCTCCCTTCTGCTTCCTTCACCCCCTTTACAGTCATCACACAAGAGGGCAGAAGCAGCCAGACCGCTAGAGAATGGCATCATATTCAAGACAAGTCATCCTGTCCGGCTCCCTTGTTTTGTAGACATCTAGAGCAAGAACAGGACCCCTCAGAGGACGTCACCTCCTCAAAGAAGGGCACCAGTGTGAAGGTGAGCTGGAGCAGGAAGGAGGAGGAGAACTTCCAGGTGAGGTGGTTCACGAGTTCCTTCAGCACCAGCAAGGTCTGCACCACGATGTCGCTGTTCAAGGAGTAGCACAAGTTCATCACATAAGGCTGGAGGATGCGAAGGTGTCTTGCCTGCAGGGTGACAGCCGTTCAGGAACGGGGCACTGGGAGATGACACTGGGAGAGTCCCTGCCAACCCAGGGACTCTCATTTCAGTTCGGTCCAGAACCAGTGGCCACACACTTTCCTTTCTTATTCTGGAGCTAGAATTGGTCCAACAAATGGGTGAGCTGCCCAGGAGGGCATTTGGGGAGGTGGCTTCTGTCTACCAAGGAAAAGGGGAAGAGAAAGACAGGAGAGGACCGTGCTGCCACTGCACTGTGACTTCCCATCTCCACTGCTTCTCTCTTGCTTTCTCCAGTGTCTCTGCTACCCAGGCTAGAGTGCCATGGCCTCATATACTGGGGGTGGCGGATTCAAGCCTGGCCCTGGCCAAAACCACAAAAAAATAAAACAACAACAACAACAACAAAAAAAAACCCCTCAAATTCCTGGGCTCAAGCCACCCTCCTGCCTCAGCTTCCCAAGTAGCTAGGACTACAGGTGCCTGCCACTAGACCCAGCTAATTTTCTCTTCTTAGTAGAGATGGGGTCTCCTTTTGCTTAGACTGGTCTCAAACTCCTAATTTCAAGCTATCCTCCCACCTAGGCCTCCCAGAGTACTAGGGTTACAGG